>QFDT01004065.1:0-32943 GCA_003315915.1 Macrolepiota dolichaula | reverse complement strand
CAGAAGTTTGTATATATCGATGAGTGCTGTCAGACACCCCTGAAGGGTGTAATGACCAAGAATGATGGAGGGGAACAAAAAAAACATAGTTTGGGGTACACGGGAGCAAAGTGGCCTACCAGTCCCGTACCCAGAGTTATGTGGACGGGGGAGGGTTAGGCTTTAGGTGATCCAATACGATTCGCGGGTGAACGGAATAGCTTTTCTTCCATAACGTGTGCAATCTGAGTCACTTTTCTGTTATCGAAAGTAGCTGTCGCAGTCTTTTTCGCATGTGTGTTTCCTGTCGGACCCCTGTCGTAGACAAAGCAAGGTCAAGCGCGGAAAGCACCGGTTTCGATTCAGAAATTTGAGCGGCCCGAATGTCATTATAAGACTGTACTGCACGCGCCAGGCGACCTTTCGGGCGATAAGGAGGCGGACCGATAGGTGTTCTTATTTTATTTTTCGCTCTAGGCGCTTCGTTGGACTTTGGAGAAACAAGCAAAGGCTCAAAGACCTCTGTCCTAAAGCGGCGACGGGCAAGGGACAACACAGGGACGATACGATCCACGGGGCTGGCGGCCTCGGCGCAGGCCTCCGCCGTTGCTGCTCGCTCTTTCGAGTCGCCATTTTCGTAGCCCCACCTCTTCATTTCCAGTAATTTGGCATCAAGTTTGATTTGGGAGACTGTCCGTTCGTCTGGTTCGCCTGCCTTTCCGGAAACAGAGCGCAGTGTGTGGCATTTTGCCAAAGCGTCATTGAAGGCCATCCAGCCCTTCCCCTCCTCCACAGCCCGCTTCACATAGTGGCGGTTGACATAGTTGATTAACCTCTCGACGGCAGATGCCTGGGAATTGTACCGTTGAAACGATGAAACAATATAAGAGACAAGATCAACGCCGCCTTCTGGAGCAGCGAGGAGAATTCCCCTGCAGGTGAGCTGAAAATATTCATCCAATTTGTCGTAAACTTCGTGCCCTGGGAGTTCGCCGTCATGTTCCATAGGCCCGACCTCATTGCAACGTTTTACAAAGCTATGGACGTGAGAATCTGGGAAGACGGATGGTCAGATAGCTTACTAATTATAGAGGGAGGAATGGATGGTAGTATACAGGGTGTAGTCGACACCTGGCGTTTTATCGCCTTGGGCGGTGGAAGACATGATGTGATCAATGGTAGGCTGCATATGCGCCCACAACGCTGGGAACGATGACGCAGGATTCGCACTGCTGGATGGAGTGCTTAGGTTTATGGGCATCATGGGACCTTGGCGGTACCTTCGCGGGGGAAGGCAGGTCCAGGGCAGATCTGCACCCGTTTGGAATTTAAAAATTACATAATCCTTGTGGCGAGGACGTAGACTCTATTTTATTTTTCAGAAAACCCGACAAAACCCATAAAAATATCCAAAAGGGCGTCAAGATGTGATAAGCGGCCATCCGTCGTGATGATATCAAGGGTACGACATCAGCCAAATAGCTGCAAATTCATTGGAACCATTCCTAAAAAGGCAGCTCTCCATCGCCGATTCATGCTGCATTTCCATTTCAGGAACATATCTGTGATGATGTGAAGAGTCAGAGGTAGCCACTATTCCCATCTTTACACACAACAAGTAACATCCTTCGGAAAACTATATAATTTAGTCAACAATGCAAACGCGGGTTTATGCGTTCCGTCAGCTTTTTTTCCGCCTTCTGATCTTCTCACTGGGCTTTCATGGACGCAGGCTACCAGCCGGCTTACAGCTTTTCACAGCGTATGTAAACTTGTTTGATCCTGTTCGGGTACACTAATAATCTCGCGTTGGCAGAGAATAATTATGCGAGCGGCTCCAATAGCCTCCCGCATTTTTTCCCCGAGCCCACAGCGCCATCTACGTCGATGGAGTCGTCAGAATTACCGAGTGGTCCAGAGGCCATCCCCCGCTTTCCTTTCGACCCGCCTCTCTCGGGATCGCATGGTTTCTCCTCCAGCCCGCTAATAGACTACAACATCTTTAATACTCCAGTCGACATCTCTTTCGGGGCCCTACCTCCCCGACCTACCACTTCCCGCGCTCTCTCTCAAGGAAGGATCCCTCGACCTCGGAATGCCTTCATGCTCTTTCGCTCCGCCTTTCATCGAGAAAGGCACCTGGCAAAATCTGTTGAGAAAGACCACAGACACATTAGTCGTATAATTGGTCTATGCTGGGCTGAGTTACCCGAGGCGGAAAAAGACGTGTGGCGACAAAGGGCAGAGCTCGAAAAGCAACAACATGCACTCGCTTATCCCGAATATCGGTTCAAACCGACCCCCCGCACAAAACAACCCGTCAAGCGGAACGTTAAACGCAACAGCCCCAAGGAGCTCGAACGGTGCCAGAAAATTGCAAGATTGATTCAGGACGGCAAGTCAGGCGAGGAGCTGACTCATGCAGTGAGGCGGATGGAAGGCGAAGTGCCTCACGTATTGCCTAGTGCAAGCACAGCAATGGCTGGGCGTGAAGAGAGGCGACCCAAGAAGCAGAGGATATCGAATCACACACATTCGTCCACCTCCCACTGCTCCCCAGGACCGGACTGTGCACATCAGCCCCAGCCTAGTTTCTATGTCGCGGCCGACGAACCCCCGCCCTTTCGAAGCCCGCTTCTACCTCCCTCCGATTTGCCCCAAGGTCATTCCAAGCGTCCTCATCCAGTAAGTAAATGTCATAATTATTGGGATATAAGTAGACATCTGATTATATCTAGACCGCAGTTGTAGAACTTATTCCGCCGACACAGCCTGTGGTGGAGAGCAATCCGCAGGAGCCGCCCAATGAAGTTTATATAGCGCAAGCCTACGGAACCCAAGAATATGTGACGCGCGAACCCTATCGAAAGTCTCGCCAGCGACTGCAAGGGCAACAGCAAGTAACGTTTGAGTGGCCCGCGAAAGACTTCCCCGCGATACCTTATGACACTACCCTTAGAGACCAGTACTCGATCCCGGTCTCCATGCAATATCCACACTATGCGTCTTTTAACCAGAGGGGACCGGTTTACGATACGCCTTATGCGTCTGGAGGCGAGTTCGCCCCGGGCCACAGCGTAATGGACTGGAGCACGTACACCCGTGAGGATGCCGCAGTAGCAACGTCTGGGGTTTACGAGTCGTGGTCCAATTCCACGTCCAATACTTCCGTCTCCCCAGTTCACTCGGATTCGCCGATCACGCCGGTATGACACACAAATCTACCAGCGATACGCTCAGATTCACGCTAAACACTGTAGCACTAGTTATTTGGAATTCATCTGTACATCATTCTCTCAGTCCTCCTTTACTTTTAGGGATCATCACACATTCTCCCAGACATAGTATATATCGCATTTACATTTACCTTGTTTACCTTCTAGGAACACATCTGTTCACCCTGTTTGTTCAAGCACTCTTCACATATTGTAAACAGACATAAACGTAGTCGTAATCCGCCAAAAATATAAGCTAGTCTTGACCCAATATTTCGAAGGCCTTGACGCCTTCTTTCCCAAAAAAGGTGGCACAGGCAACCGCATCCGCACCGGCCTTCGTCATCCTCTCCCTCGCCTCCCTGGATGTGACACCCCCAACTCCAATGATCTTGATCCTCGAGGCAGGAGGCCATTCCTTCTCTAACCCCTTGAGCATATGAGAAAATCGATAGACGTTTCCCAGTGCCAAAGGATGCAATGCGTCTCCCGCGAGGCCACCTAATGCGGTAGGCAATGCAAAAGTGGCCAAAGAACTAGAGTCCTTATTCGGCGGCGGTGATGGTGTTATCGATATGCTTTGATCGGCGAAGAGCAGGGAATTTCCCAGAGTGTTTGTGCACGTCAAGAAAGAAATGACGGTGCCAGTGGGCATGGCATTTTTCGCAGCTGCGGTGGCAGTGGCACCGCGATGAGAACTGTCTGCACTCAGGGACATGATTCGATTTAGAACGGAATGGAATTGCTGCTCGTGGACAAAAGGAGGAAGCTTCAAGCCAATGGTGAGGGTGGAATCTTGGGCGTATTCCTCAGAAAGGACCTCGAGAAGTGGGGTGAGGGATTCGAAGTCGTATCCTGGAGGGGGAGAGTTCTTGATGTTCGGACAAGATGTGTTGAGCTCGATTGCGATCCGGGATCCACCATCATGGTTCTGGTCGCCGAGCCTTTTGCGGAGCGCTTGTAACTGGGTGACCATAAGGGCAAGGGAGGTAGGGTCGTCGACATCACTGGTTACACTAACAATGATCGGCTTGTGGTACGTAGCCGTTGTCAAGAGCTCTTGAACCCAAGTTAGATACTGTGCGAAAGGGTGTGGCGAGTAGCCGTAAGAGTTGATCGACGAGACAGTCTCTTCAGCAAAGGCGAACTAAGTGGGATCGTGTCAAAGCTCTGAGATGTCGCAAGGCTAATGGATGAGACGGACAGTATGAGAATCATTCTCCCTGTATCCATTTAGAGTAGCTGTGCGTGTGGTAATAGCACCGGTATGAGGAGAATCATACAATGCCTTGAGTTGGGCGAGATCCGAAGACCACGCACAGGAGGAATTGAGCAGGGCGGGCGTTATATCGATGGAATTGACGTGAACCATAATGTCACGGGAGCGCCCAGGGCGCGCCTTGTATTGGACTTGTGTTGATAAAGCCAAGAAACTTGATAGATTTATCACAGGACGGTCATGTGCAATAGACATGTCCGGAGTTGTGATAATGGTGTGCGTCCATGGAGAAATGTCAGGACCCCGGGAACTACATTATACCGGGCCGGTCATATGTAGGGGCACATTCAATTATTGCTTCAGCAATTCTTCTCGCTCAAGTACAGACTTTTCTAATTTTATCAGAATAGTCGTTCGTGAAGGAAACTGGGAGGTTGGTGTACTATGTGCTGTCACGCGTGCGGGCTATGAAAGTCTATTAGTGTTACGTCAACTTCTATAGGCAGTGAAACGACGTACGAATCCCAGGCCATCGAGGGCAGCTTCAACGATTCCAGCTGTGAAGGATGAACAGCTCAAGCCACCCATATCCCGAGGAACAGAAATACTTCTTTCGATGGGTGGGTCGTTGTCAATGATCATGTCTGCAAAGACGGAGCCAATGTGGGGGGAATGAGATAACCGAATATCCGGGAATGAATGACATACACTCATCGGCGTTCTCGACGCTCTTCTCGATCGCATCGGCAGCCTTTCCATAGACCGCCTTCCAGACTTGAGTATGGATAAGCATCAGCGCGGGGACGAGTCTGGTCTCGCGTTTTGGCGCCTTCGAAGATGATTCCGTTCGCCATACCATAAGCTCAAGGACACGAGTGCCGATACGATATCCGAGCGTATTGAGCCTCAGATTGAGGTGAGTAGACTGTAGTACATTCGTGGTGACAAGCATACCTGCGTTCCAGATCATTGATGCCGCTAACGCGCTTTTGGGTATATTGCACGATTTCGGAAAAAAGAAAAGCGAAGGCGGAAGCAGAAACCTCTGCTATGCGTGTCTTGTTGAGATTTCTATCATGGATATTAGGGCGAGGGCCGGTGGCTTTTGCACTGCCCAGGGTGGTGTGTATAGAAGGTGCTGAAGGAAGTGAGTAGCGTGTGGAAGAGGAGGTTGGGGAGAACTGGTCAACGGAGGACTGGGAAGAGTTTGAGAGGACGGAAAGACGAGGATGTGGTTGAGGATAGGCCATTGGTGTCTGGGGGACCGACCGACAGGGCCTGGCCTCAACTTGTTAAATCACTTGCACACACCCTCTCTTTGCCTCCCACTCTCTTGGTCCCCGCCAGCCTACTCCCCAGCCGCATGCACAACTCCACCCCTTCTCCTGCAGACATTCAGTCCCATATTTACGCTGCCCTCTTGCAAGGCAAGACTGCTGATGTTGCCTTACGCATCAGAGGAACTTGGAATGCCATTTATAAGCTACATAAACTCGTCCTCATACAATCCGTGAGTACACCATTCCCATTCATCCAGGTATTTTATTCCTCAACCCTCTTCTAGGGTTTCTTCCAATCACTCTTCACTGCTGGTTTTTCAGAAGCTTCCTTGAACAAGAGGAGCCTGAAATATGGCTGTGACATTGTTGACATTGTCTTTCCCGATCGGAATATTACTCGAGCTGGTATGAAATTGCCCCTTGTTCCGTTATCAAAGTATTGATCAAGCGTGATTCCACACAGCTTTCGAGTAGGTTGCTTTGGCCTATTGCATTATATTTGTTGAAATTTACTTAGGTTCTGTATCGCCCGCCTTTATGGCGGAGGCCCTGCGCTCCACGTGCCTGCATCTTTAACACCCACGGCATCCTGCCCTCTCACACCATCATTCCCAACGCTACAGGAGCCAGAACCTACCCCATCAGACCATCATCCTGCTTCGCCTCGCTTTCTCCTCTCCCTACTTGCGACATCGATCTACCTTTCGATTCCCCCAGTTGCGACTCAAGCTCTTTCTCTCATCCTTAGCACAGTCGGTCCCACCACAGTTCTTCCCTATCTAAATTTTGCACTTGGGAAACCTTTGGTACCTCAGAATGCATCACCAGCCGAACCCGAGGCCGCCGTTGGTCTCGAGGATATCGCACTTCCCATCGAGGAGGGCACAGATAGCTTGGGTCCACTGGAGACTTCTAGATCAAATGATCACGAAGATTTTTCTGACATCCTTTCTGGGCTTGCCATTAAGGAGGACAGACCTCACGTATCTTCTGCGGCCTCTGCGGCGGATTCAGACGAGAGCATCGCTTCGGACGAAAGTAATGAAGATGACGACATAGTTTGTCATTATGGCGCAGTATCCAACAAGATAGGGGAAGCTAGTGCTTGCTGGCTAGCAAGATGGGCTTTGGATATACTGGCTTATGAGTCGAGACAGCGACAAGCCATGCCTATCCTCTCTAGGAAGTGGCCAATGATGGCAAATTCAGGCAGTGCCCAGTCTTCCTCCTCTCCTCGGGATGATATAACTGTCTGGGGCCGTGGGGGGTTAAATGCGAAGTGGGTGGCCGCACTTGTGGCCTCGGACAGTCTTTTTGTCAAGAACGAACGTCATCGGTATGATTTTGCTCGGAATATCGTTGAGATGAGGCGAGCGGAAGGAGTGTTACCTGAAGAAGAGAAAGAATGGTTAAAGATGTTCGAAACCGGTATCTATTACAGCAATATGGTGAGTGAACTCTAGGGGTGCAATATGACAAAAACAAACTTGACGATATGTTAATAGTCGATGGACGATATTATCGCTATCTCGAATGATATTTCCCCATCAACCAAGCAACCCTTTGTTCCCCTGTACGTCCTTCAGGCCGCCCATTGGAGTCAATCTGTATTCCGTCACAAGGTCACATCACTGCCGCCGTCCGTCTGTTCACCGCTACCTTCAGCTTCTCCCAAGGACAAGGAGCTGGGGATAACGCTGAGCACAGCCGAAATTCGTTCGCAGGTCTCCGATGCCAATATTCCCACATCACTGAATCCTGAGGCTCAAAAGCCATATTTCCCCGTACCAAACGACACTTCCCTACGTATAGGCGATAATGGGACAACATTCCATGGGACAGTAGACGGTCCCCCAATGTCAATGGACGAGCTATTCAAGTTCACCGACTCACCGTCCGTTGCTGCCTCCCATTCTTCTAATGGGCGTACTGTGCACAAACAAAGCAGTACACAAGTTTCGTCATTGACAACGTCGGAATCAACGTTTTTTGGCCTTGTTTCTTCTAGACAGACTGCTTCTGACTGCGTCACCTCCGACAGTAGTGGGAAGTCTCGTTGGTCTCCATACCCTCCCTGTCGTTTCTCCGTGGAATTTTGGGATTATGATTCCCTCAAGGAGAAGAGCAGGCTTTATTCCAATACCATATGGTATGCTGGAAGTTTATTCAATGTTTATATTCAAGTAATTCGCAAGAAAGGACAAGGACAAACACAGCTTGGTGTTTACGTCCACCGTCAGTCGAGCATTGACCCAATACCCCAACCCAGTGTTTATGTGTCACCTCCTTCCCCCGTGGACAGCCGCGAGGGCAACGAAGTGCAGGTCGCAGTCACCAAGAATGGAGATCGCCATCACCGTGGCGGGTCCTCGCAATCCCTTGGCCCCTCCAGTCCCCTCCATTATTCACCCTCGATTCACCCCCTAGCGCATACCCCAAGTACCGTATTCTCCTCCAACTCTGCCAGAGCGTCTTCACCAACTATAATTGGTTCCGGATCACCTTCATCCCCCAGTGGATTCGTGAGCAGTTTTGGAGGCAGCACGACGACTCGTGCACCCAGTCAACCCTACAGAGACCCAAGGGCCATGATTGCTGCGTACTTCATGGTGAGCTGCGCAAGTGCGACTGGCTCCTCACAAACAAGGTTCTCCAGCGCTCCCGACGTGTTCTCCATTGGTCAAAGCTGGGGGTGGAAGTCAAGTTCGTTGAAGTCAGAAGAGTATGTTGACATCGGTGGTGACGATGACGGAGAACCAGTGGCTTTTGCTCCTGTGGTGAAGAAACCGAAGCCACACGGAAAGGAGGTCAGCTTCAGGGCAACAGTCGTCCTTGGTCTCGTCTAGTGTTTCTTCATGTATATCAATCTACGTTGTGGTGTATACCATCCCTCTCACTTTTTTCCGGGAATTTGTGACGGATTTTGTTTTATTTGTGTGTATTATATGCCTGCTGTTCAGCTTCGTATGCCATAGCATTTCATGACGTGTAGCCTACTTTATTCAATACACTTGTTCTTTACCCCAACGGACCAACAATTTCGGATTTGCCACACTCCGCTGTTGTCCTTTGTTTAAAACTGAGTACCGAATCGTGACCTGAATTCGTACCCCACGAACCGACATCCTTCACCCAAATGGCATCAGTACAACGAAAACAAGCCCAGAGACTGCCGCGCCCAGCTGTACGATACTGGAAAGGCAAAGCACCTAAAGGAGTGGCAGACGTCGACTCCGATTCAGATGCAGAAGAGCAAGCAGAGGGTGAATTCGAGCAACATGAAGAGGGCGACGTTATGATTCACGAGGCAGGGGACGTCAATATGGATGAGAGTGGGGGTGAAGAGGAGGACGAGGGAATGCAGCTGTCCGAGGCGAAAATGGATGCAAAGGGAAAGATTATGAGAGTTGCGTTGAAGGATGTGAGTGTTAGCAAGGAGGGGTCGGTTGTTGTTGCTGGGCGTCTAGAGAGTGGGAGGACGGAGATGGAGGAGGAAGGTGTGCTTTTACTACTTTGTGAATACGGTGAGGGGATGGTTGTTAATCTTGTCCTGAATTCTAGGGTCTTCAGAGGAGGAAGAGGAGGAAGAGGAAGTACCACCTGGAAAGGAGGAATCTGAGGAGGTCGGTTCCGTCTGATATCATACTTTCACGAGTTGTACTAATAAGCCTTCAGTCTAGTGAATATGAGAGCGAGTCAGAGGAGGAAGCTCCCAAGCCCTTGTTCAGACCCGTATTTGTACCAAAGTACGTATCTTATCCTTGTGGTACGCAAATGTAATTCAACTTGGACATAAAAAGACGTGCGCGTATAACGATAGCAGAGAAGGAGACGCTTGGCGAGGACTCGGAAGAGATGCAACGGAAGAGGGAGCAAGAAGCAGAAGAGAGGCGAAAGCAGAGCCATGACATGGTTGCAGAAAGCATACGGAGAGAGCTTGCTGAGAGTAAGTACTTCCGCTCTAACCGTGTACGCAGGATGTTAAGTTTCTCTCATAGAGGAGAAGGAGGATGAGATCCCTGATATTGACGACACGGATGGCTTGGATCCCGCCGGTGAATTTGAAGCATGGCGTTTGCGCGAGCTCAGTCGTATAAAGAAAGAGAAGGAGGAAGAATTACTTCGGGAGCAGGAACGAGAGGAGATCGAACGAAGGAGAGCGCTGCCCGAGGAGCAACGTCTGAAGGAAGACATGGAAAGGGCAGAAAAACTAAGGGCAGAAAAGCCCAAGGGTCAACAGAAATTCCTGCAGAAGTATTGGCACAAGGGCGCTTTTCACCAGGTTCGTATCTGCCTCAATACTCTTATGTCTTAGACTGAGGGTATTTGCAGGATGAGGACAAGCCCAATAGACATGATCACACAGAGGCTACAGAGTCGACCGTCGATATGACACTCCTCCCCAAGGTTATGCAAGTCAAGAACTTTGGAAAGAGGAGTCGCACGAAGTATACCCACTTATTAGATCAGGACACCACCGCGGGCACTGGTGGGTTCGGTGGTACAGCACCCGTGAAACATGGGGGAACGGAAACAGATAGCGGGGGTTGCTTCCTATGTGGTGGTCCCCATCTAAAAAAAGGTTCGCTTTATCGTTGGTATATCGCGTGTCTTCTTTCATCCTTGTCCCCAGACTGCCCACAAAACTCAGAAAGGACTGGCGCCAATATGACCAGACCGGGTTCACGGCGTGATGACGATCGTGGTGACGATCGCGGTGCACGAAGTGACCGGCCTCACGACGGCTATCGGAGGACAATCAAACCTAGAGACCAAGACGATGGCTACAGACGGAGGGATAATGATAGTGAGCGGTATAGAAAGGATACAAGGGATCTGGGACGGTATCGAGACGAAAGAAGGTTTAATGACCAACCAGACCGTCGACATCGCCGCCCCTCTTCACGGTCCAGGTCAAATTCCCCCCACGCAAGGAATCGCAGCGGAGAGAAGTCACGATCAAGACAATATTCGGCAGCGGATGACGGATACAGGGAGAAGCGACGACGCCTCGATTGATTGGTGCAGGTACGACTCTCTACCCCTAAAGCTATAGCTACTAGTCAAATGATCTCGTTGTGAGTGGAACGTAGAAGTACCTTGACACCTGCATGGGAGCGCTGTATCAGCAACGGTGTTCTCATGTCGCTAACCTCAGCTGGTCGACCCTATGAAAACACATGATTAGTTAGCTCATGTTTCCGCTTCATATTGAATGGTCTGGCTCACCGCCCAGAGGGGCAGAGAATAATAACCTTTACTCAGCTTGATGCCATTATGAGTTAACTTGTTTTTGGGGCGTAGCTTGATCAATTCAGTTACGTCGTACCCTGCATCAAATCTGGTAAGTGTGAGATGTTCAGGGCGTCATGTCGGTAGATATTTTGGGACTTAAGGGCACTCTCCTTTTCCTTCTGTCTTTTCCCTCTTGAGTGCTTTCCTTTGCCCATGGCGCGGACGGTCAAGGTGGCAATCATTGGCAGTGGGCTAGCGGGGCTTACCTCGGCATGGCTCCTTACGAAACCTTTAAGGACCGCGGACGTGGAATTCGAGGTTCATGTTTTTGAGAAGGCAAGGGCATTACTCATTACCGACGGGTTGATAACAAGACTGACATTGACCAGGCCGGTGTCTTAGGAATGGACGCTGCCTCCGTGTCGCTGATCGATTCTCAATCCAACAAGCAATGGAGAATAGATGTACCCATGCGGGCATTCCAAGGAGGTAGCCGATTTTGGCCTGTGCTATCGCCCAACGCACTAAACGTTGTCATCAGGTTATTATCCTCAGCTCATTGCTTTGTACAAGAGACTCGGCGTCGGTATACGACAGGCAGATTTCTCATACTCATTCTCATCCTTCTTCCCAACGGATCACCATCGTAAAAGGAGGATAACAACGAGCTTTATTTACAATGGCTCATCCGGACGTGCGGGATTCGGCACGCCTTCATACCTTGCCGACACGCTACAACTCGACCGGAGCTCCGCTTTTGGAAAATGGTTCATGGATATGTGGACATGGGTTGTCTTCGCATTGATGACATTAGAAACACTTCTTTGTTTCTTCATGTCCGTCTTGCATGCCGCGCCTTTTCTTCGATCGTCCAGTGTCAAAAACCAGACATTCAAGGACTGGGTTAAAGATGTCACCCCGAATAGTTTCCTGGCGCGTCGGGTTGGTCTTGACATCGCATGGCAGAGCTATGCGCGAGACATTGTTGTTCCCATGTGGTCCGGGATGTGTACCGCCACGGAGGATGACATTTTGAATTACCCTGCGGAATTATTCTTAGGTAAATTTTGTTTTCATTCGTCAGACGTGAGAGTCCTGACAAAACCTCCTATTTTTGCCAGACTTCATTTGGCTAACAATTGGCACGCGCCATTATGTTTTGTCCGGTGGCGTTCGTGAAGCCGTCGCTCGGTTAAGTCAGGATCTCAAGCACATTCACGTCTCTGCGCCTATCACCTCTGTTACCATGGATCCGAGCGCACCTCATTTGGCATCTCTCACTTGTGCGACAGCACCAGGCAGGCAGGAGACATTTCATGGCTTCCATCATGTTGTTTTTGCGACAGAGGCAATCACCGCTGCGTCCATACTGAAAGGTTATGCATCAGGAATCTCAACGAACTCAGGGGTCACTACGGATACTTTCAAGCATAGCTTATTGGAGCAGGTTGAGGCGCTGAGCACATTCCGTTATCGGACGGTCGTGGTGGTAAATCATACCGATGATACCCTGTTACCTGATAATCCACGAGACCGCCGCGACCTTAATTTTATTCACTACCATGAGATAGGAATGGGACCTTTGGAAAAGGACCCGAAAGGGAGCTGGGACCCCTCTGTTTGCGTCCCAAGTTCTTATACTATGGTAACTCACATGTTACCCAGACCAGAAGGATACCCCACGCAACAACCTGCCGTTTACCAGACAACTAATCCGTTCATTGCACCAAAGAAAGGCTCGATATTAAGTGTCGCTAGGCTGGAAAGAGCTGTTCCTACAATTGAATCGAAGAAGGCCCTGGAGAAGTTTTACGAGGAAAAGGAAAGAAATTGGTGGGAGTGTTCCGTGGTTGCGAGTACGAGGCTCGGACCATTACAAGGCGCGGGGAGAATGATAAGCGGAAACCATCCAGGTATTTGGATTTGTGGCTCGTATGCATTTCCTGGCATACCGTTACTAGAAGGCTGTGTTGTGAGCGCGAAGAATGTGGTAGTGCAGGGAATTTTGGGGTGCGAGGGTGCGGGGCTTAAGGAGGAGCCTTGGGTGGTGTAGAGGATACTGATTTATTTGGATATTTGGATCTCGTTCCGGGCTTTCTCAGATCTAATGCAATTTAAATCCTATTTTACAACATGATGAGCGAGCGGACAAGATGTTAGATGCGGTATGCCTTCTCTATCTCTCTGCGAGAATCTATCGAGGGATTCGTCTCCATACCTGTGCGTTTCCGTCAGCATTGTAAAAACAAATAATAAAATGAATGAACCCAGGAAGATATCAGCCGGTTCAATGAGTTCATCGCGCCCCATCAGAATATCCAAGTGTAAATTAGACTTTGGCATCCCGGGGAAAGTGGGTAGCTAAGGGCACACATCAGTGAAAAGTAGTACAGAAATTGACAAAGATCATACAGAATTAACTATCTTGCGTTCCATTAAGAGTCGCATTGGCGCGTGCATTCCGTATATGTTGCGCAGTGCGGTCAGCTTGGTCATGTCTTGGGTTTCTTCCCACTAGATCAATCAGAATCAGTTTCAAATGGAGTACATGTACTAACGTTCTCTAGTCGATCCTTTATTCCTCCCGTGGACTTGACTTCGGCAGCGAGATTGCGAGGTCCATGGGTCAGGGTATCGTGCAAGCCAAGGCTATTGGCAGTATCTGAGATAGTGGCAATCTTCTGTGTGTTCTTGGGTACTAGTCTGAGAGAAGGTTCCTATACAATTGTGTCTTATGAACTTTGGAAAATCTTGAGACCTGGAGGACATACCATGGTGGTTGAATGAGATGGTGAACGCGTAAGATGCGAGTGACGGAATGGCGAATGACCAGCGTGACATGGTAATGTCACGACTTATCTCCAAACTTGGGTTCTCAGCTTCCCCACATTCTTCGTCCCCTCTTTCTCCTTGCTCACACCACCCTTCTTTCACTCCCAAGCACACTCGTAGTCTTTTTGGCTTGCACTGGCTTCCTATTTGAAACAAGAATTATCTTCGCCTTTTGCTCATGACCAGCCGTCCGGGGAGGTCATCCAGCATCCCAATTCCGAGGAATCTTTCCGCCTCCTCATCGACACGTAACATCGAGTCTGTCATCTCTATCCCAACCATATCTCCCTCTCGTCCCCGCCTCTCGAGTGCTCAAGGTCTGGCTAACCGTTCGGGAGGAGGTGATGTAGCCAGAAGTGTATCGGCAAGTCACAGGCCAGTGCATGATCCCGTCTTAGTGCCGGTCTCACCAACAAGGATGTTGTCTCGTTCTGCCACCTTTTCAACAAGTCACCCTGGCCGCCCTGTAGTGCGTGTAAGCACAAACTTTGAGCCCAGGGTTGTGCATGCCACGCCAGACCTCTCAAGAAGCGTAGATAGTTCGTGTGCCTCCTCACATTCACCAACCCAAACGCGAAGGGCAAGCGGTGTTAGCGGACGATCCGTTAGCACACAACGGAATACTCCTAGTGTCCCACCCCTGCCAAATACCACACCCGTCTCCTTCCCCAGGCCCGCGTATCTGGACCATTCTGCACTGAGAGACCGATTAATCACGGAAACACCTTCCTCTAACCTGACAAACTTAACGCCCCAAAGAAAGGTAGACCTGGTACCGTCCAGGAGTGTACCATCACACAGCTATACTATGTCGCCCTCGGACAGTGATGAAGAAAATAGTCCAAGTCCCCCACCACCCACCAGCAACGCTCGTGTCGTGTCGACAGCCTTGATTCCAGAAGAACAAGTAACATACCCATTACCAACTCGGTGGTCCGATCAAGCTCGTTCAAGTACATTATCTGTATCGCATGATGGGCGAGACCTCGTGCATCATGGTGAGATTATGTGACTCGTTCAAGAACAATCCGGACTGAACTAAATGTGATTTAGGTACAAGTAATAATAATGACAAAGAGTTCGCAGCCAATGCTAGAGCGAACCATATTGTTCCAGCTGCTTGTGGTATCTACTATTTTGAAGTCGAAGTTCGATGCAAGGAGCAAAAGAGGTACGATTAGGGTTGGTTCTTGCGGGTATATTCTAAACTTCTGAATTTTTTTATGTACTTCAGCCATATAAGCATCGGGTAAGTGCTTGCTCCCTCTCGTCTACGCTGGACTTCTTATGTTGGACAGCTTTTGTTCTCGCAATGCGAGATTCTCTCGACTCCCCGGTTGGGATCCGAATTCCTGGGGATATTATGGGGACGATGGTAGCGCTTACGAGGGCGGAAGACCTGGTGCACCGTACGCCCAGACATTCGGATGTGTGTAATTACCTGGTTTTTGTCTCCTCATTGTACCCATTGGACATGCCACAGCCGGTGATATTATAGGGTGTGGTATTGATTTCACCACCCACAAAATGTTTTATACCAAAAATCAAGTCTTTCTTGGTACGAAGCCTGTTTACTTTGTGAAGCATATTCTGATGTATTTGGTGCAGGTTATGTTTTCGACGATGTGGGCAAGGACGGTGATATATATCCGGCTGCGGGTCTGCGGCACCCCGGAGATTACGTCCGTGTCAATTTCGGGCATGATCCATTCATGTTTGATATCGAAGATCACGTTCAGCAAAGGCGGAATGCGACTTGGGCCTCAATCATGAAGTCCCCACTTGATTCTACGTTATTGCGTCGACGATATCACAAAAACGCCATCAAAAGTCTCATTACGAACACTGAACCACCCACCGCGTTGACAGAAGACGAGTCAAAAACAGTCTTGAATCAGCTTGTTTTGTCTTATCTCGTCCACCACGGTTACGTCAAAACCGCACGAGCTTTCCATAAGCAACAGAAAGGTAGTAGAGGGCAAGAGGGTGACGTTGACATGGACGGTGTGTCCGAGAAGGATGAACTTGATGGTTTTGAGGGGGATATTGAACGGCGAACCGGGATTGTCAACTCAATCATCAATGGGGACATTGACATGGCGCTTGAAGATAGTCGGGAATATTATCCTGCCATGCTGGAAGCCGACGATGGACTCATGCTCTTCAAACTGCGATGTAGGAAACTTGTTGAACTCATACTGAAGACGAATGAAATCAAACGAAGAATAAGCAACGGAAAAGAACGAGAGGAGTCCCCCGTGTGCAATTTCCGGGATATGTTGGATGACGATGGTATGAATATGGATGTGGACGATGACGCGCTCTCGTTTGGATCACCGATGCACACCCCATGCCTTCGCCAAACGAGGTCAGGCTTATCAGCATCACCATCCGGCAGTCGGTTCGGATCAAAATTACCCTTGACAACTGCGGATTTTGAGACGGCATTAACCAAGGCAATCGAATATGGGCAGAGCTTCAACAATGATTACAAGCTAGAGAAACGACCGGAGCTGCGGCAAATGTTTGAACAAGCATCAAGCGTCATCGCTTGGAATAATCCGTTTGAGGCTGGTGGAGACACTGCCGAGGTGGCCGGGCAGCAAGCTCGAATTGCATTGGCAAATGAGGTGAACGAAGCCATCCTGAGTAAGTCAGATGCCTTTTCTCCCCAGCACAACTCTAATTTCCTATGACACTAGAATCGCAAGGTCGACCGGTAAGGCCAACATTGGAGATGGTGTATCGGCAGACTGTCGCCTGTATGACGCAACTTGGCGTGAGCGGTGTTGGGTCAGCCGTATATGCGGACATGTCTAGGGAATTTCTTGAGACATAGACCCTCTGACATCCTGCAGTATATTGATTGTATAGTAAGTTAGAGTTCAGTGACTTCATTTGTGCGATAGTTAAGTCATGACTGTCTAGTTATCGGTTTGCGCATGTAATTTTTGCTACTTGTAGTGTTCCTTCTGTCACGCAGCAGGTATTTGATTCGATATTCACAACCACGCGGTTACGATCCAAGTTTGTTCTGGGGTGAAATTGGGTGGTGAACAAGGTGTGGAGTCCACGTATCCATCGAGGTTGAGCGCCAAACATCTGTTTCCGGCACCGACACCGTTGTTGGTCGCATCTCTGACAAGAGGGAAAGCTAACCGGCCTGCAGAGACCGAGGTAGAATTGAAGAAGAAAAGTTGGTCATCAGTCGTTTCCCCGTCGCCTGCTGCTCTGCCACCTGTTGCAAATTATTTGCAATATACGAAGAAAGGGTGAGCAAGACGACGCACCACAAGCAAAGAGGCCGGGTCTATTGCGGTCGTTGATATTCCCGCGACGATCTACACATGTGAGTCGTTGACTTGATACAATAATCGTTTTGTTCCCGTCAGGGGTGTTATTATGCTCTCCCTATGGGGAATGTGAGTTTCTTCTTGACACCGAGGTTGAGGGCATAAAGCGATAAGGTACCTTGATGATCAGGTCAAACTTCTGTCCTCCGACACTGGTATCACAAGGTTTGAGCGCAAGAGGGACAAGATTGAATCGGAAATCGCCACTTGTGAAATTCGAGACATCGAAACAAACACTAGTGCCATTAATCGATGCAGCGCTTTGAAAGTGTGCCTGAGTTACGGCACGGGTAGCAGTTGCGTCGAATGTAGGACCAGTCCCTTCCTTTGGTGTGGGGAGAAGGAAGGGTGCTGGTGAGGCTGACGGGGCGTGTGGAGGCAAAGAAGTAATGGTTGAATTCCGAGGTGCCGATTGGTTGTCAGGGCCAGTCACAGATGAGCTGTTGGCAGGAACTTCCTCGACAAACCAGACTTGCTCAGGAGTGAAATATGGCGGTGAACATGGTACATTGCTGACGAACCCATCAGTGTTGAACGTCAAACAGGTATTTCCAGGACCAATGCCATTGTTAACTGCCGTGTTGACCACAGGAAATCCGATGCCTTTGGAGAGTTGGGAAGGTGTCGAGTTGGCGTTGAAGAAGAATTGTTGGTCCGGGGTCGTTTCACCATCTCCTGCTGCTCTTCCTCCTGTGCGAGAGTCTCTTCAGTCACAATACGACAATAAAAACCATGCAGGCACAGACCACAGGCAAAGAGACCAGGACGGTTTCTGTCGTTCTTATTTCCCCGCCGATCAATACAAGTGAGTTGTTGACTCGATATCATGATAATCCGGCTACCGTCAAGCACATCATTATGCTCTCCTCTAGTAACGAGATCGAATTTCTGTCCATCGACATTCGGATCGCATTCCTTCAATGCGAGAGGGACGAGGTTAAATCTGAAATCACCAGCGCGAAAGTTTGACACATCGAAGCATGTATTTGGGGACGCGACACTCCGAATCTGCGCTTTCGTAGCTGCGCGAGTTGCTGTTGCGTCAAAAGTTGGTCCTATTTAGTGGAGAAATGTGTACAGAATATACATATCATCTGGGAATGGTAACGTGCCTGGCCCATCAGTAGGTTTTGGTAGCACAAACGGTTCCGGAGCTTGTTCTGTGATACTATTTGCGCGAGGGTGTATTGGCACTGCCAGTGTTATTGGGAAACATAATGATAAAATTATGTGAAGCATGATGCCTCCAGAGGCGTCCAATAAATCTATATTTTCTTGACACCAGTAAGAATACAGGAATGCGCAAGCGCCAGAACAAGGGGAGAGAGCAAGGATGGGGGGACAAAGAAAGCTAGGCTAGAACAATATGAGCCCCTTAAATTAGGCTTGAGGAAACTTCTATCTTAGATTTGAACAAGGGTGTGTGGTAGCCCCTGTTATGTACAATAAGATAAGTTACGGTATGCTGATAGGGAATGGTAGCTCATGATTGTTCTTGTAGAACGGCCAAAAGAGATGAAAACCCTCGCGTGATCTGGTGCAGGAACATGGAAGATTAACTATTTCTGAGGTAAAACCATAGATGCACTTGTGGATCTTTGTATTAGCATTGGAGCTCTGGAGCGATTAGAGGGGTGATCAAATGGCACGTGGCTAATATCATAAATCCAATCGTCGCGTCAAATAAGGCATTCGCCTAAAAATGTATTTTAACCCCAGTCCTGGTCAACTACAACAATGTCCTCCACGTCACCACGCAATTTCGTCCTTGCTTCTCGCGGTTCTCAACTCGCGCAGATTCAGACCAACATAGTCTTAGCATCATTGCAGAAACTCTTCCCAGAAAATGAAGGTGGATTAACTTTTAGTACTTCCTTTATGTCGACTGCTGGAGATAAGAATCAATCACAAGCGTTGTATCTGCTTGGTGGGAAAGCACTTTGGACGAAGGAGTTAGAAGTGGCCTTGAAGGAGAGAGAAGTTGATATGCTTGTGCATTCACTGAAGGATGTTCCCACCACATTACCCGAAGGATGTTATCTCGGTGCGATCCTGGAGAGAGAGGACCCCGTTGACAGCTTAGTCGTGCAGAAAGGAAAACCTTGGAAGACGCTTGAAGACCTTCCCGAAGGAAGTGTGGTAGGGACGAGTAGTGTAAGGAGAGTTGCGCAGCTGAAGAGAAAGTTCCCCGGTCTCAGGTTTTTAGACGTGGTACGTTTGATCTTCGATAATATATGGTTACTTTTCTCTCATACATGAGATTCATAGCGTGGCAACTTGTGCGTTAGTGCTTGAACATCCGAAGAGCAATTTATTGATGATGTGCCCAGGAATACTCGACTTGCAAAGCTGGATAACCCCGATGGCCCTTATGCGGCTCTCATACTCGCAAAAGCTGGCCTTGTACGACTAGGAATGGGTGATCGTATAACGACGGACATCTCCCCGCCAACGCTCCTTTATGCAGTATCTCAAGGTGCACTAGGGATCGAAGTCCGAAGCGACGACGAGGGTGCAATTGAACTGTGCAAGAGACTCACGCACCGAGAAACACAATGGAGGTGCTTGGCAGAACGGGCGTGTTTGCGTGTTCTCGAGGGTGGTTGTAGTGTGCCAGTTGGTGTTTCCAGTGCTTTGGAGTGGGAAGAAGGGTCCGAGCAGAAGGCTGGTGTGTTGACCTTGACAGGATCGGTTACATCGATTGATGGACAAGAGCACGTCGAACACACACTGAAGGAAGCAGTTACAAGTGCAGCACAAGCAGAGGAGACCGGGGGCAGACTGGCCAGAATCCTGGTTGAAACAGGTGCCAAGAAGATTCTGGATGCCATTAACGTGGACAGGGAGCGCAGAATCGATGAAGCGAAAACCGCAGATGCTACATCGGCTTGATAGAAGAGAATAAGAAACTGTATCAATGTATTAAAGAAAATGACAACTAGTGGAATAAATGTTTCAAGCCAGATCACATGGTCCCATGCCTTGAACTTGCACGATCCCTCTGTGACGAGGAGAGAATTTTATCTATGTTTCCACGAGCGCCTGCGGTTCCCTTCTGTAATTCATGGGAATACAAGTGACTCTAAAGTGGAGACATGAATGACATTTGAAGAAAAGAACATTTGCTTCACGAAATTTTTTCTATCAATGTGTATATTTGGTTATATTTGTCAAAGGCGTCTAGATCTAGATCAATCGTTCCATATCACGTCGTGAGGCTGGTCAAACAATGTCATTGTCTATACTCTGTCTTCTAACAACCCACCATTCGGCGTCCAGCCTTTACCCCGGATAAGGTGTATACTGAGTTATCGTCGCAAACGAGGTGAATCGTCCCCCACGCGATAGATAACCCTTCAATCACGACTCTCCTGTTCTTGGATACTCGAACAAACATCTAACAGCCACAACAGCCACACAGCCTTCACAGGGCTTCAGAGCTTCGCATCGATCTAGATTGTTGAACTTACTTACACAACCCCTCGAGCTGCGGACCCAGACCACCGTAACTACTATACATTGGTCCTCTGACTGTCGCTGCGCTCCTCATTTCCGGGACTCAGGACGTAGAGCTATATGGCCTCGATAGCTGCCAGGCGCCTTGCAAAAGAACTGAAGGAGATTCATGCAGAGGGATGCCCAGTCGGTGTGTGACCTTTCCTTGTCGAACAGCTTCGCTTGATCAATCTCTGGACTTTGCACTAACGTTTATTGAGGGAATAGGCATCAACCTCCTCAAAGCAGATGACTTTGAAACTTGGTGGTTCTCTATAGAAGTTATGGGAGAATCGCTATACAAGGTTAGTATCCAATTTTTTGCGTGCTGCAACCGAACGCTGATAGATATCCTAGAACGAAGCGTATACTCTCCAGTTTCGATTCGACTCACAGTACCCTATATCATCCCCGGCCGTTCAATTTGTCGTAGTCGACGGACACCAGGCTCCGATCCACCCTGTACGTTGCACTTCCTGACTTGCTCTTGTTCTTGTACGATCCTCATGTTATCTTTACGCAGCATGTGTATTCTAATGGTCATGTAAGCCCGTTCCTGGTTCTTGTTGAATAACCGAGTGAACCAAACGATCGAAATTGCACTCCTATAGATCTGCGCCTCTATCCTCGGAAATGAATGGTCACCCGTACTCAGCGTCACAGCCGTCTGCGTAACTTTGCAAAGCATGCTCGCTTCATGCAAGGTATCCCCATATTCTTCGTCTTCCAATCATCATGATGCTCATCTGTGCGATATAAATGCAATAACAATAGAAGAAGGAACGGTGGGTAACATTTGTTCAGAATATTTTTGACCAAGACTCAGACACAGTGTAGGCCTGTGGATAACGACCGCTACGTTCGCCACGCACCAGATGATCCAAAGAAGGTTCGATTAACCATGTTTCTTTCCCCCGAAAGATTGACTCATTATTCTATCCAGACCCAGTTCCATTATGATGGTGAGTGATATATCGGAGGGTTCCCATACAATCTCTAACGCATGGTCGCCTTGCTAATTTAGATGACACGTAAGCTCATAAACTCCTTCTCACCGCCTCCACTAATAGGAAACCCCCAGCGTATAATAATACCGTGCAACACATTCACCTTGACTTAATGGGAATGGTCCGCTCGTGCTGTCAAAATTTTCTTGCCTACTTCCACTGTGTATCAACGTGCGCCAAGAAGTATAAACTAAATCAAACGCCTGCCGACTCCAAAGTACCTGCAAAAAACCGAATCAAGACCGGCTACTACTAATGTGTTTTTGTGATCCATATCCTTCCATCCCTCGGATCAAGAAACCACAAGATGAGACAAGAACCAGGCCAATTGAAAGCAACGGATACAATAGCAGATAATGAACGAAAAGAAACAAGAAATTGAACATAGGCATGAACTTGGAGTGAGACACGTGAGACATGAGATGAAAAGGTGACAAAAGCATGAGAGTGGTCAAGGCGAGGTACTTGCACAGCAACTTCCTAGCGACGCAACGGCGTGCTCGGAAGCTAATTGAGCCTCAGCGGCCGGATCCACATCAGCACAACAACCCCCACAAGACGTTCCACACCCACAACGGTCACTTGGACAAGTGCATCTTCCGCCACAGCATTCCAGTTTAGGTAGATTGACTGGCACCAAGTCACTAAAAGCTCCATGTCCGACTTCGCGGGGATCAATCTGAATTCCATTCCCAAGTCGACGACGGGGTGGGGGCGGCAGGGCGGCGGCACGCTCAAAGAAGCGGTTGAGGGATGCACTCTTGGTAATATAGTCCAAGGAAAGTAAAGAGCCTGGACTTGCTGAAGAGGCGGCAGGAGTGGATGAGAATGGTGAAGTACTCTCTGGAAGAGCCACACCAGCCTGGTTATCGATACATGTCCTGCATTGTCCGTCTGCACAGTCGTGCAAATCCTTCGCAACATAGTCTGATCCTCGATGCACCACGCAGCCGGGACAGGCACATTGTACTCCACAAGTACACCCTGAACCTGCCAAAGAAGTAATAGTGCTGATAGGCGGCATGAATCCAAAGTCTGGGACCCGGCTCGCCAGAGGTGGCGTCGATTCTGGCGAGGGTTGAATCGGCGGAAGTTCAAGAACCGGGGAGGGTCTGTGGTGATAGTCAACGTGGTCGTGATAGCCGTGACTGTGGTGGTGGTGCTTCGATCGTTTGTGAGATTCCAGTTGCGGACTTGGCGGATTAGAGGTGTGACGCTTGTTAGAAATGGAAGCGGAAGAAGGTGCCAGTGAATTTGTTCTAGGGAGAGCGATTTTTGCCGTACGATCTAGAGGCTTTAATGCTGGTGAAGATGATGGTGTGATCGAGGTATCCAAATAGTGTGTTGCTGCCACATGAGCAAGCGTAGCAAGGTCTCCGGAGGATCCCGTCGCAGATACGGACAATTGTGCCTGCCGGCAGTTACACTTCCAAACGCTCCTACAGTTGCACGGGTTCAAGAGTGAATCCACTGAGTTATGTTTTAGTGACATGATAAACTTCAGGACCATGATATAAACAGCGAAAATACCTCGTTGTCGAGCATTTGCGGGGAGTGAAGTTCGAATCTGTGACGCCGCTAAAACATCTCGGAGACCATTTGGCAATGCGGGTACGATAGGAATAAATCTGCGAGCTGCGGAAGTGCCCATTCCTTGTTAGTCTGATCAGCGTGAATGAGAGCGTAATGATTGCGCACATTTAGATGTTGTGGATGCGAGTACCTGTCCGCGGCTAGCGGGATCGGTTCTCGGATTGCAAGTACACTTGGAGTGAACTTTCTTTGATTGGCGTAGCTCTCTGCATTTTTCGCACTGGGATACGGGTCGTCCTTTCTTCTTGATTTCGAAGAGGGGTCGGTCGGTATGATGGCAGGATGAAGATCGGTGGCCTTTAATGCACGATTCGCTATATGCAATTGTGAGCGACGCCACTTTAGTCTGAGGCGCTACTATGGAACGTACCAGGCAAATTTCTTGCTATTGACATAGACCTGAAGGACCCAGGTGAGGGAGGTAGTCAGTACTGGGAAATGGACAGAGTAGGAGCTGAACAGACCATTCGTGTTGAGTGTGTTGAGCAGCAACTGCATACAGAGGGGGGGATAGGAGTCAGAAACGGGAGGAACTGACGAGAAGAATGGTGGGAGGAAAGACAGATATAAGGGAATGGATTATGACGAAGGAATGAATAGACAGGCAGGGGAGGTCTTAGGAATTAGCAATCCCTGTCACTTGACCACGTTACACAAGTCACACAATCCCAGATCTGCCTCCTGGCCTTCGATATCACCTTCACTTCCACTAATCCCTCCAACAGTCCGTTGGTGCTACCTTTCACTTATCGCTTAATATTTTGCTTAGCGCAATATTCCCTCGCTATGAACCAATTAACTATCCTGTTTTTGATCCACCAATTAAATGCTCAATACCCGATGAGCGGAGTGCGCAGCAGTAATTAGACACTCTCCGTGGGAGTCAAAAGTCCCCGTGGAAAGGTTGCCGAGTGTTTCTCAGCCTGGATAAATATGCGACTGCCGTTCATGAACACTAGGTCTGATTCGCAAGATGAAATACCAACCAAATAAATCGCTGATAGGAACGAGGGTCACATGAACGTCGAACGTTGGGCGATGAACCCATGTCAACAAAAGAGAACCGAGTTCGTCTATTTCGGATTCGTTGTCTAAAATCATATGTGATCTAACCTATATTGACATATACTGGGCCATACTGCACCGATCGCATGAGCGTGCCATGACAACCATAATTCTGTGAAGTAGCTTACTTCGAGTCCCCATTCCGTGATAGCTTCTTCTCCAACTTTTCAAACTCGTTTAGGGCAACTTCCTCTTCCTGGTCCAGAATCTGGAAGAGAGTGTGGGATTCAAAACAGTGATCAATTCCCATGAGTATTCTTACCTGTTCCACGCCTTTGACTTCGGGAATATAATGCATGAGCATGCGTTCAATACCACTCTTGAGCGTGACAGTGCTCGAATCACATCCTCGGCAGCTTCCTTTCAGCTTGACCTTCACGATACCATCGCTCTCATCAAATCCTCTATATTCAATATCTCCACCATCTTCCATGATTGCTGGCCTCACACGCGTCTCCAGCAACTCCTTAATCATAGCTACAGTTTCTGAATCCGTGTCGAGAATCCTTGTGTCCTGCGGTCCAGCAGCCTCTCGGTCTTCCTGGCTTCGGAACAGAGGCTGACCGGAGGAAAAGTGTTCCATGAGGATGGAATAAATTTCGGGTTTGACAACCGCCCATGTATTCTCAGAGTCTTTGGAGACCGTGACAAAATCGGGCCCATAGAAAACAGCAGTCACACCCTCAACTCCCATGAGACGAATGGCGAGGGGGGATACGAGGGCTGAGCGTGTGTCAAGGAACTCGGCGGTGCCTTCGCCCATGACTTGTGTTCCGGGGATGAATTTGAGGGAATCTTCATTCGGTGTCGTTTCTGTCTGGATGAACATGGAACGGGCTAGAAGGCACGGAATGAATAGGTTCATTCGCCAAGATCAGTGAGAAGGCGTACAGAGAGAGGGTGTGCGCGCAGCTACTCTATTCAATTGTCTCCATTGCGGTGTTGAAGTAGTAGTAGCCAAAGTGTGCCGAGAAGAAGCAGAGTGAACACAGCTCGCAGAAAAGGCCCTGACTATATTCATTGTTGATCTCCCAGAGCCGGATCCTCGTTTAGCATTGCCTCTTAGAGCATTTTTTGCAGCGTTTCTGAGTGGTGAACCAACCAAAGACGAAGACATGATGGTGGTGAGTGACAAGGATGGCGACCAAGTGGAATGGACGAGTTCCGGGGCATGCCAATTGCGTAACTTGACAAATCACCCGAGCACCGACAACAAATGAGGCAACTACCGTATATGGAAGGAGACCCTGCGCGCTATCCGTCGTCTCTCTGTGTAGATTCCTCTCCTCCCCTGATATGCAGGAGTTCACAATACAGAATGTACAACAATCTCTGCCACAAATTCTGTTGCTCATAGCACTGTTATGGCTTACTTTTAAAACTTGGTCCTTCTTACGCCCCCGGAATCAACATACACTCCGTTCTGTGGCTATACTTGTTCTTGGGGACATAGGACGAAGTCCCCGAATGATGTACCATGCACAGAGCTTTGCAGAAAATGGTTTCGTGACAGACCTCATTGGATATGGTGGTATGTAAATCTGACATTTCTACGCGTCTGGGACACTGACATCTACGTGTTGGTGACCCAGGTTCCAAACCCATTCCAGCGTTGGAACGACTACCTAAACTTCGACTACATTACCTACCCGAGCCACCATATATAACCAGAAAATTGCCGTTCGTACTTGCCGCACCTATTAAGGTCCTACACCAAATCATATCAATCCTGGTCGTCCTGGTTGTCTTGATCAAAGTTCCACCCGAGTTCATCCTGGTTCAGGTGAGAAGGCTGCGTCTTCCCCTTGCAGAAATCCGACCTGACTTGGCAGAATCCTCCGAGCATACCGACACTACTCCTAGTCCAATTTGTGGGCAAGATCCGAGGATGCAAAGTCATCATCGACTGGCACAACTTGGGATATAGTATTTTGGCCTTGAAGGTCGGAAATGCTCACCCACTTGTACGAATCGCCAAATGGTGCGTTATTGCGCACCTGTACAATGATAATAAACCTATATACGAACTAGGTTTGAGAAGACGTTCGGTCGAAAGGCATATGCTCACCTGTTCGTCACCAAGGCTATGAAAGTCCATCTAGTCAAGGAATGGAATCTCCAGTGCGCCCGATAGGCATTTGTCTCCCCTCGATGCTGACTTTGATGAAGAGGCAAGAAGGTTGTACTTCATGACCGCCCGCCACGTCATTTCCATCGTGCATCTTCCCAAGAAACTCATCAAGTCTGTTTTCTCTCACCGTTACACTCCCAGTAACTAACATAATTTTTTCCTCGATAGCTGTTCCAACGGCTCCGCCCATCTCTTCTTAACCAACCCTCTCTACATGACTTCCTCCCACCCTCCTCTCCGCCTTATTCTACACCCTTCACACAAATCGTGCCACCGCCAGCTACACCAACCAACTCTGCCCAGGCATCTTCCACAGACAATCACCACCCGACCATATCCCCCACAAACTCACAGCACCCGTCAGCCTACATAGAACTCTCTGGAGAACCAACGTATCATGAAATACACCTCCCAGTTTTACGACACGGTAGACCTGCATTGGTCGTATCAAGCACATCGTGGACACCAGATGAAGACTTTTCCATTCTCCTCGAAGCTCTCAGTATATATGAACTTCGGGCTCGACAACTTGAGCCACAGTTACCGAAAATGCTTGTCGTGGTTACAGGCAAGGGTCCCCTCCGCGATCAATATATGAAGGAAATAAATGAGTTGCAAAAGAAGTGGGTTTGGGTGAGATGTGTGAGTCTGTGGTTGGAGGCGGAGGACTATCCTATATTGTTAGGCTCGGCAGACTTGGGCGTGTGTTTGCATTCAAGTTCATCTGCATTAGATTTGCCGATGAAGGTTGTTGATATGTTTGGGTGTGGATTACCAGTTTGTGCGTTGAAGTTTAACTGGTATGTCCATCTCATTGGGGTCACGTTAGATACTTGACTGACTTTTCGAAACACAGCTTACACGAATTAGTGAGGGAGGGTGTGAATGGAGTCGTATTTTCTGATGCGCCACAACTTGCAGAGCAGCTGGAGGTAAGCTACAGGATCACAAGTCTAACCAGAGACTCAACCAGTGTTGCAGGGACTCCTCGCGTCGTTCCCGGACTCACCAAAACTCAAACATCTAGTCGAGTCATTCGAAACATCAACCACAACACCACACCTTCACTCATTTGAATCCGCCACCGGAGACGGCGAAGAAAATGATTTAATGTGGGTGTGGACTAATTGGGAAGAGAATTGGGAAAGGGTGATGAGACCGCTTATTCTGAATGACATTAATCTTTCTAAGAATGCATGTACATAAACTGATCGCCCGGCTAGAAAAATGAAAGAGATTTAACTGCTCGCAGTTGCAGCAAATGTAAGGGTTTCGATCCGACCGCGGTTCTTGCACTCCTTTTGTAGGAGTTCATTGATGCTGCGGAATGCACTTGGGTCGATAAGCATTGTCTGTCGCCGGTCGGTGGTTAGAGCGTCAAAGGCGATGAGTTTGGAAAAAATGCCTCACCACATCCCATTCCTGTTCATGGGTCTCCTCGTGTTCAATCTTCTCCCCGTGCTTGATGATCTCCTCACGAAGTCGTTGACCGTCCGCGGCTGGTGCAGTCACACGTACGCGCATTCTTGCGCGTTGTATAGGGAGATTAGATTCAGATTGGAGCAATTTGATACACTCTGACACCTATTGAGAAATATGGTCAAGCGAGTGGTTGACATGAGATGGTGCAGGTGATGTTACCTGACTCTTGGCAGTCTTTCCCTGTTTGACACTGAACCCAGCCTCTGCCATCGCTTTCTCTATCATTCCAACAGGGTAAGGGGTTTGGGTTGCGGGATCTACAGATTTCTCCGCTACAAGGGTAGCAATTTCCTTACGCAGAGATGTAAGATCGTGCTCGCGCTCTTTTTCGCCAACTTGAACTTCGCCTTTACCTAAGATCTACTTTCGTCTGTCAAATGTATGTTCTATTAAACTGCCACAGATAGAAAGGGCTCACCTCGGAAACGACCTTATCTACGCTCGTTGTACCAAAGGCCTTTTGGAGATCGTTGGACTTGGCAACCTCTCCCTTCGAAACGTTGGTGAACACATTACTGATTTGGAGAACATCGTCGATGCTGGTTTCACTAGGAAAAAACTTGATCTCTTGGACTTTGTCGGGTTTAGAATGCGGTGCTTACACTCCGTTTCGCCATTCCTGAACTTTGTTCTTGTAACAAGCAATCTTGAATAAGTAGTGTGGTGAGACAGGTGAAGGATTCAAATAAGAGATGGGGTTCAACTTCGAATCGCTTTCCGCCCTTCTTGAGACGGACTATGGATACATTTGTAAGTCTAGCTGATGAATCAGTCAATGAGGCGACCTCGATGATGGTCTAAGCGCACTTGATTTGATTAGAGGGTTGATTAATAGGCATGGCGGTTGTCTATGTCTAGGGGGTAGTCAAGATGAAAGTGGAAGATGAGATGGATGTGATATATTAGGTGACGGGTGTACGAGTCAGTCTGTGATTAGATACATATTTCCACGTGAGTCAATGTCGAGTGTAAAACTTATACATACTTGTTAGCTGATAGAAAAGTAAGAAATACTATGGCGATCATCACGGCAAAAATGCTGGAAGAGTGCAGGCTGTGAATACTTTCAGGTTTGATCCAGCGTGTGAAAAGCCGAGGGCAGCACCAAGTAAGCCGGGGGTGTGTCTCAGCCCATACTCCCCATCACCTCCATCATCTCTCTCAACTTTCTACTCCCCTCCTTGATACCTCGCCATGAAGGGTTTCGGAAAAGCTATCGCACGGTATGTACCAGGTTCAGCGAGGCCTGACGTGTCCTTCGACCTACGGTCAATTAGGGGCTGATGACGCGCAGGACTCCCTTCCAGGTCACCAGCAAGATCGGAATGTCCAAAAGTGAGATAGGCCCATCGGCCTCGTGAACTATTACTTCTCATCAAAGCCAATGCTCTTGCTCATGTGTCTATCTTTGTGATGCCGACAGAGTCTACCGACCCTGAGTTCGACGACTATAATCGACATTTTGGCAACCTAGAGACTGCGGCAGAGCGCCTAATCAAGGATACCAAAACGTTTTGCGAGGCTGTTACTTGTACGTGCTAGAATCTGCACGGATTGTATATTTACTGGTGTATTGACGGGGTGTGCGTCGCTAGCGCTCTTCGAGCATGGATATGGATTCGCTGCACATTTCTCAGCTATCTTTCAGCCCATAGCTGGCGAATATGACCTCTTAGGAAAACACTCCGACTCTGACCATACAATCCGCAGCGCGCCAAAGTACGAATCTGCGATGGAGGAGATGAAGTCGCTCGTGGCTCCCGAGTTGGAGTTGATTGAAGGCAGGATTCTGGGACCTGCGAAGGAACTACAGACAGTGATGAAGCAGATTCGGAAAACTATCACCAAGAGAGAACACAAAGTGAGCGCACCACCAAAATGCTCTTGCGACATGGTACTAACAATACGCAGCTGGTAGATTATGATCGCTTTAATAATTCGTTGACCAAGTTGCGAGACAAGAAGGAAAAGTCTTTAAGTGATGAGAAGAATCTATTCAAGGTCAGGCATACAATTGTAAGGTCATCACGACTCTAACGGATTTCCTAGCTTGAACAAGACTTTGAGATTGCGACGAACGAATATGAATATATCAATACAGCACTAAAGCAGGATATGCCCCGCTTTATGCAGCTAGCAACACAATTTATTGATCCACTATTCAATTCGCTCTTTTACATGCAGTCAGTACTTGGTTATCCAGATCCTGTCGCGTTCTAATTCTCCCCATAGGTTGAACATTTACTACTTGATTCTGGAAAAAATGAACAGCTTCGCAGATGCTACCAAATTTGATATCGCAAATATGCCTGGTAGTCAGATTGCACAGACATATGAGGAAAAACGGACGGATGCTTGGCATGTCATTGAGGGTTTGAACATCGTTAAAAGGATCGTCTCAGTTTGTAGGTATTCTTCTGCATTTCTGTAGCTGTGATCTAACGGTCCTGTAGCGAGATTAGTGCAGGCTTCCAGAAGCCAGAACAACCTGAAGCAGCAGTCTGGATCCAGCTTACGGGCACCTCCGCCAAGCCGATCTTTATCATCTGCGGCTGCTTACAAGAAATCTCCTCCCCCACCACCCTCTTTGTCACAATCGCCTTCAGTGGGCTATGCTCCACCTCCATATTCTCCATCTCCACCAGAGGAAAAGTCATCTGTTGCTGCTGCGGCCGCCGCGATAAAGAGGGCACCGCCGCCGCCGCCGATCAAGTCTAAGCCCAAGCCTAAGCCTGCTATCCAATACGTCGTTGCGCTTTATGATTTCGCTGCTCAGGTGAGTATCTATACCGTCAGTCACCAAGGACTCATGGTGACCGATTCTATTGTAGGCGGATGGTGATTTGTCATTCAATGCGGGTGATCGCATCGAACTGGTACAAAGGACGGGCAGCACGGAGGACTGGTGGACTGGTCGTCTGAATGGACAGGAGGGTGTTTTCCCTGGTATGTTTGATTTGCGGAATAGAGAACGTGTGCTCACCAATTGGTTGTACAGGGAACTATGTACAGGACACCTAGATAGATAGATAACTAGGATCGTATTTGTAAATTCATACATTCGGATTATTTATCAACAATCTATTACAGCTGGCGGAGAGGTAATGTCGGAGGTGTGATTGGCTGTCAGGGCCATGTACAAACAAGGGTCAACACATTGTGTCAGCTAGGCTCACCGAAATCACAAATCGTTTTCGAGTATTGCTTCATTCTGTACACCACACAATGTCCTCAACGTCTCGTATATCCCGCCTTCGCCTCTCTGCCCGACTCTTCCCCTCCTCGTCTATCCACCTCACCCACCTGCCTTCCTCCTGTTCAACCGTATTTACCCGGCGGGCAATGATGTCGGCTCTACGCTCACCACCACCACCACAACACCAACAGCATCATGTACCAAGGTCCCCTTCACCGCTGCCAGAAACTACTCCAGTCGTTTTACCAGAAGGAACCACCCTCTCGAACGATGCTGCTTCACCACAGGTTGCGGCACGACCCCCATCACTTCCCAAAGCGGAAAAACCTAGGCCTCGAATACGATCCACCAAGGCCGCTTTGACAATCGTGAGTGCTCTGGACCCCGACTATCCCCATCTGCATCCATATTCCCTTGTCCCCCCAAATGTGTTTCCTTGTTGTTTGACAACTTTGCTGATTGATCACTTGTTTTGTCAACCTGTGTAGGCGCCCGCTGCTGTGTCGCGATTGCGTGCACTCATCAGTGGTCCGACTCCACAACTCATACGCATTGGCGTGCGGAACAAGGGATGTGCAGGGTTGTCGTATCACCTAGATTATGTCGACAAACCTGGAAAGTTTGATGAGATTGTCGAGCAGGACGGTGTCAAGGTGCTCATAGATTCAAAGGCACTCTTCTCTATTATTGGAAGTGAGATGGATTGGAAGGAAGATGCTCTCAGGTCTGTTGACATATTCCCCTGATGAAGTTTCATATGTCGCTCCGTTACTGATGTGATGATTGTTATAGCGCTAAATTCACTTTCAAGAACCCCAACATCAAAGATGCGTGTGGTTGCGGAGAGTCATTTGCTATTGCATCGTGATTTCCATGATTTTCCGTTTCCGTAGATTAGTGCGCACAATTTGCAACCCTCTCCTATCACATCACTGCTGCTGCTCTTTCCGTATGTCTGGAACGGCTATATAGGCTCTCATTTACCTGACTCCTTAATTACACGTATTCACTCTTTTTTTTTATTCGTTCATACAACTTTGTATCCATATCTGACTATATCCTCCCTTCTCACTCCGGTTCCCTTAGAGAATCTGCTCAGTGTATCACTTTGTACGTTAATCAAATTAATGCATCACAGCAGACATCGTGTAAACGATCGTGTAAAGACCTCGCAAAATACATGTGTTGAAGGGGGGTATGTGTAGTTCGCCGAGAAGTCAAATAACCCCCGGGGCTTCGCAACTTCGACAATAAAGCATGTGAAAAGAATAATACAGCGTGTGTGAAAAAAAACATGTGGGAATGGGGATGTGTGCATACATATAATTGATAGCGCGCTACTGATATGGATTCCAGCCCTGAGGCTGTGGTTGGTGCTGTGCAGGTAGAATAGCCTGCTGTGGTCCGTGCGGTTGCCGAGCACCGTTTGGAAGATGAACTTGGCTTGAATACGGATATCCTCCCCCATAGCCATGATTCCAGGTGCCTGTTGATTGGGCATGGTTAATACCATGTCCACCGCTAGAGTATTGGAATTCGATGGATGGTAGAGCGGCGGTATACGATGTATACTCTGTTGTGGTATAATATTCACCTCCCGCGGCTGGTGGTGGTGGTGGCGGTGGTGGTTGCTGGGCAGGGCTGACACCAGGGTCTTGAGCATAATAAACACCAGGATCTGACGGGGGTGCGTATTCAGTACCAGTAGGTGGTGGAGCAGTAGAATCTACACTAAAAGCGGGATCCCCGGTACCGCTACCACCACTACCACCACCAGAGCTATCGCCACCAGGAGTCAAGCTTGAAAATCCGGACGCAAGCGCATCGATAACACCACCCCCACTGTCATCATCGTCCTCTT
>QFDT01004061.1:0-10305 GCA_003315915.1 Macrolepiota dolichaula | reverse complement strand
GCAGCTTGAGGACGTAATGACAGCGTCCGGATATGGGGCTGTCGAAACAATAAAGATACATGTTGTCATTTGGATGAGGTACAATAAGAAGTGCCATATATGTCGAGAGGCCCCGCAGGTGAAATCTCGCCTGAGCTAAATCTATGATTGCAAGGTGTTTTTTAGCAAGTAGATCTATCAGTCAGCGCAGTGCTCAGCATTCGAGATAAACAGATATTCTAGACGGTATTTAAATTCCGTGATGAACCTGAAACCCGTGTTGGTCGTCGAATGGCAACATTTCCGTCATTGACCCGCCCATTGTGGAATGTTATCGGGATTTGGTCTGTATCCGCCGAGCAGCAGAGTGAAATGAACAAGTTGGCACGTTAACGTCGAAACGGGATTACTGCAAATTTCGAGTGACCGCGGCTGAGTTTGAAAAAATAATATTAGTCTCCCACCGATTTCATCTCCGCCTGAGCTCAGCAGGTGCGTGGCGATCCCGATGTTGCGAACCAACTAGAGCCTGAGACCCCCATCCATTGCTATCAGGCACATCTACCTTGCTCCATCTGCATAATCGTCCGCTCTACGGTTGCCAGTGCTGCCATACGGCATATCAGCTAACGTGCAGTGACCCATATAGCGTCGTTCCCGGGCGGCCACAGAAGAACCATCTCCCGCTTTGCTGTTGGCGACCCCGTTCATGACCCTATTTTCATTGACACATTTATAGAACGAACAGATCGAAGGCCCACAACGAGCGATGATCTCGATTTTTTTCATTCCTGGTTTCTTCAAGGGCTGGGCCAGTTGTATGCAGTTGGCTAGCCGATTGCTACGTCAATCTGGTAATCAATTTTGGCAACTAGTTGCAAGTTTCATTGTCTGGTTCTGCCTACCCCCATTACGCAAGAGTTGGAGTCATGAGCAGCGTTCAAGGGTTCCCGACCAGTCCCGGCAACTCAAGACCTCACTTTGGCAATATCAAGAAGAAATTATTTGTACTATGGCTGGCCGCCTGACCTCTCTTTCCTCCATCAAGTTGGTTCTTGTGTGTCATGGTATCTTTGGAACACCGTCAGTCCTCCCCAGAAGGATGACATACCTCCGATGTGGGTGCGCCTTTACGTCTCTACCTTTCTGGGTTTCAAGGATATCTTTTTCGTATCTGGCTTAAAAGCGGTCTCCGTTCGACCGGATCCTCCACCTTCGTTCCCCTCCCATCTCCAAAGCTTGGTCTCACAACGATGGCTTCTGAAATCACCCACTCCGTCCTTGTTTCTGTCATCGTGGTCATTCTTGCTCATGCTCTGTATCGAAACAAGTCGCGGAACAAGATTCCCCTTCCGCCCGGTCCACCACGGCTGCCAATCATTGGTAACCTCCACAACAAACCACCTCGTTTTGAATGGGAAGCGTACGCCGACTGGGGCCGACAATACAGTAAGTTTTTACGTATTTCCCCCGACGTCTGATAACTACATTGCTTCAGATTCTGAAATCATATATTTGAACATGGCCGGAACCTCTCTTGTAGTATTGAACACCCGACGCACTGCTAGCGACCTTCTTGAAAAACGTGGCTCTATCTACTCTTCGCGGATGCATTCGCCCATGGTCCATGATCTGATGGGTTTCACTTGGCTTTTTGCCGTCATGCCGAACAATGACGGATGGCGCATTAGGAGGCGCCTTCTGCAACGCTACTTCAAGTTCCCTGTCGAAGATACTCACACTATCTCCAGCGTCAAGTTAGAATGGCAGAAACCTCATGAGACAAAATACATTAACCAACTACTGAAGAAACTTGTAGACACTCCGGAACTATTCATGGAACACCTCATTCAGTAAGTTTTTGTATACTTGACCCTTCTATTAGTTCCATCTAATCTCCCTGCAGCATGGTCGGTTCCGTCTCTCTATCTACAACCTTCGGCCTCCCCATACTTCCGGATAATGATCCATACATTAAATTGTCGTCTACGGGTGCCGAGGGTCTCAAACAAGCGACAGTACCTGGAGCTTTCTTCGTCGACGCATTCCCGTTTATGAAGCATTTCCCGAGTTGGGTCGGCTTCCAACGCAAAGCGCGCATGTGGCATGAAGATATGCGAGCCATGTTGGATATCCCTTTTGGTGACTCCAAGAAGCAGTGGCAGGACCGCGGAAAGGTATGATGTTCCATGCGCTGTCTTACGTTCACTGCATAACAGAAATAGCAGAATGGCAAAATGGGGGGTGGGCTCATTTCATTCGTTTCCGAGGCCCTGGACGACATCTATTCTTCTGACACCCCTGATCTTCAACAAGAAGAGTACATCAAAGAACTCTGCGGAACAATCTTTATGGGTCAGCCAAATTTCCCTTTGATATAGATAGACCCTAAGGCATATTCTAGGCACTGTCGGAACGACTTCCGGAGTTTTACACGTCTTCATGCTCGCCATGGTTCATCACCCCGACATCCAGAAGCGTGCTCAAGTCGAGCTGGATTCCGTCTTGCGCGGGCCTGACGGTAAATTACGGCTGCCCACTCACGACGATGAACCTCTGCTTCCATATTGTACGGCGATTGTCAAGGAGACCCTCCGGTAAAACGTATTACTTGCCTGGATGCTACTTGAGCTTACAATTATTGGATCAGGTGGCTTCCTATTGCACCGATCGGTAAGTTGATCCTCAGCTAATTAGTCTAATTCCGTTCGCTGCTAACTATGACACCAGCAATTCCCCATTTGTCAACGGAAGAAGACGTTTACGAGGGTCACCGTATCCCAAAGGGTTCAGTCATAATTCCCAACATCTGGTTGGTGACTTTAAGACCCGCGAATCTATAATATGTTGAGTTATACCCATAGGGCTATGTTGCACGATCCGGAGAAGTACTCCAACCCGTTTGCCTTCATACCCGAGCGGTATTTGCGCAAAGACGGTAGCCTCGACGAGGACCTTGCTCGCGATGTCGAGATTGGTTTTGGCTTTGGTCGAAGGTGCAGCCCCATTCACGAATTCTTGGTCATCTTGTGAATGACTGAGCTCACATCTATTTCCATCCTCGTTAGGATCTGTCCCGGGAGGCATCTTGGAAGTTCGATTGTCTGGCTGGCGGCTCTCTGTATCCTAACCACTTGTGACATCCTGAAAGCGAGAGATGAAAACGGGAACATTATTGAGCCCGGAATGGAGCTTGAATCAGCGATTACTGCGTACGTTGTAACTTCCCAACCTCTGAGAATGCCACTCATCGTAAACTTGGGATTGATTGATTAGTGGACCTAAAGCGTTCAAGTGCACGATCAAGCCTCGTTCGGAGGATTGCGCCGAATTGATCAAACAAGCCGCGGTCGAAAGCGAATATATCGGCCTCTAGATCAGCTGGATGAAGCCGCCACAATTCCGTATATGTTTCCTTTTTTTAAACCACTGCCATCTCCGACAATAATCTCCGCTTCTCTTTTGAATGCATTACACTCAACGTGATCTTGATCATTTCTACGCTGTTATTGTACGACTAATGAGTGTTGTCTAACGTTCTTTCTCTGTATAAGCTTTGTAATCTGTACCTCAATGCCAAATCAATATTGTGACGACTTCGTGAACATCACATACAACGTACCCTGCCTATGTTATCCGCCACACGCGGGGATCAGGAGATGTTCCATAGAAGGTGTCCATGAGCGCCTTGTCCATATTGCATAGGAAGATTTGAACAGGTTGAGAGGTCCTTATTAGTCACTCTATTCTGGAGATGGGATGGTATACCGTCTAATCATGTCTATCGATTGTATCAGGAACCTGATAAGTACAAACCTGGTCCTCCGGACCGCAGATAGCGTCTCAATTTCCGATCGACTTTACGAGATCCCTCTCCTGATGTGATTTGCCACCATCCCCGGTTGAATCCTCGGAGGTGTCCGTTCACCAGGGCCGGCGCTTCCCAACGGCGGTGATCGAATATTCTGGGAGGCAAGGGAAGAAGAACTTCGATGGGCGATAAAGTCGCTCGTGACGTGGTTTATACATTTGACTTAACCCGCTTTGCGAGATGGAGGTGTAGTTGACATTGCGGCATGCGGCTGTTTCCTGGGCTTGGCCTTTGATAGAGGTCCCGTTCCCTTCGTTCTGTCCTCTAAGGGTACTAGGTTTCGAGGTGGTCGGATATCTGGACTTGTTTCCACGGACCGCGATATCGGAAATCGCGGTGCGAACCGAAGGAGGGATATAAAAAGGTTGTGGAAAGGGTGTATGCAAGTCTGACGGAAGTGTGATCACGAATCTGTTGAGGCGGGCTAGGGCTCCTGAGCTATTCTCGCCATTTCATGTTACAAACCGCCTCCTTGGAATTTTGAACCAAGAGATCGTTACCCATACTACACCGTTCCTGGTTGTCGATATCGGTATCTGGCACACGATCTCATGAGTTGGATGCATTAGTCGTTCTGATTTTTTCAGTCAATCTATTGAGCCTAGTTGGTTGAGGCGTGTACATGTTTATTCTGTACCCGCTATCATCATTTGCATGGCCCCTTACCAGAATGATGACCTGCAAACCGATGGTTGAGTCTACATAGGAATATTGAAGTCTGTTCTTCTCCCTTGATGAATACGAACGACTGTGGCCAATGGTTCAGTGATACATTGCGGTGATGCCCAATTTCAATTTCAGAAACAAGACCACGTGACAATAGTCAGAGAGGTGATCTAGGATAGATCGTGGTGGACTATCCACACACGATCCAGGCGTACCCATGTTACCACTCTTCGCCATATAGCCCATGCCTATCACACAATACATTCCCACTAATATGTTCTTTATATGCAAGCTGAAACATTTGCTCGTAGACCTAATTCTGATACCTCCCAATACACTATTTCGTCTGGGCGTGCAGAAGCGACCCCCCCCCGCTGTTTCCTTAGTCAAGGAATGGGGGTAGTTGTTCTTTGAATTAAGGAATCGCTCAGGAAAGAGGGGGATCCGCGTGGGGTTTGGTACGGTCAAGACGCGAAGAGACTCAAGCCGCCTTAAAGTGGTGTACTTATCAGGTTTCTATGCGATGTGCAGATGCTACTCGTATGCGGGGGTTACCGAAAAGCCCTGCCTTAGCGAGCGATGGTGCTTTGTGTATGTTGTGAAATGTACAGGTCCATGTGAAGAGTCGGGGAGGCGCTGTTCAGTTGGCGGCTTGTCCTGTTGCCACATTTACGACTTGAACGGTAGCATATTACCACAATGATGGGTGCACTTTATATTATTATGCTAAACCTTTCACATCCTTATAGACGTCGTCGACACTGACTGGACATTCCTTGTCGCCAAGATCCTTGGAAGCTGAGTCTGCTATCATGGACCCTCCTCTCTTACCTCCCCTTATTCGGAGGAGAGTGTGAAATAGTTACTTCTTGTTGCGGGGCTTACCCCCCATTAAGATAAGTGGGGTTTGAGCAGAGAAGAGACGCCGGGACTGCGCAGGTGTTTCTGGGAGGGAGCATGTCTCTGCTGCTGTTGTCTCGGCGAGCTAGAGGAACTCTGGGACAGGCTGATTGCCTACGACAGGAACCTGGATTTGGCTCGATAGATGGGGTACATATTTGCAAATGACTTGGACGCACACGCACGACAGGGTTTATATCATGTACTTCGTGATCCACATTGCTGGAGAACAGACTAAGCAGCCCAGCAAGACTGCCAAATGGCCAAAATTAGCGTCACTCCTTACGAGATAGAAGGGAATTCGCGGGTGCAAAGTCTTCCTGGGTGTGCGAAACTCTCCTTCAAGTTGGTTGTGAGATCTGTACCCTCACGCCTACGTACCAGTAATCCTTTCGGAAGTAGCCCTGTCGTCGACATACACTCGATTGAATTCGAGTTCCCACGTGTTAGGGAAGAACCTGTCGCCGCCTAGTGACACTGGCATTCTGACAAATCGAGGTACAAGTCAGTGTGTCTGTCCGTATGAGGAGCTAAATCCGAGACGGAAAGACGAATGGATCACAGTTGATTCGTGCTTGTGGGTTTGCAATAGTTGATGAAATATGACAGGTACCCGCGGCCACTCTCTCCCGGCCGCCACACGGCACGGCTTGGAATGTCTACCGAGAAGGTATGTCATCTCTCAAGGTGAGCCTGTTGCTCTCGTCCGTCGACGACTGCCATATGTTATGGCAGTGGGTTTATGTGTTGAGCGAAGCAATGTGGTAGAGTATCGGCGTCGGCACTGAGAGTCTAGAACCCAGAAAAAGTGAGTGAATGAAAGAAGAGAGACGGCTTACGACATTATATACAGCACAGGAGAGCATAAGGGCTTCGATGGTATCCACCGACTGCCAACCCAAAACACATTATTCGCTGGCTCTCCTACACAAACCCATTAATGTCACGATATCTCCAATCCATATCATAGTTTGCCATATGGTACTCGGACGTGAAATAACTTCTGAGGTAGAAGACCACCTACCCCATGTCATCACCTGATCGTAGATTATTCCCCATAAAATCTATATCGTAATTTTACCTGTCCTCCGGGATAGCAATCAGGCCCAGCACAGCTTCCCATGTTGTAAGCTCATGTTCGTGATACCAGACAAAAACTAGAGGCACACCTTTATTTGCGAGTTCTTTCTGCGAGTTCGAGTAAGGGCTTTTGAGTGGAAAATCCTAGATTGATATTTTTTGCGCGCCTCAGGCATTATTTGTGCATGTTGTGCAAAAGCTTCTGAGATCCGCCAACAAGCCGAGTGCTACGAAACCTGGTCCCATATTGTTCTTGTATATTATCCTCAGATATTTCTCTAATTTTCTCAATTTTTCTGCCTCAGGTACCGCCGGGAGCAATGCCATATACCCAGAAGCACGGCTTCACGGTGGTCGAGCAGGATGCTTCCAGTAATGGTGAGTGGGAATACCATCACTCATCATAAACGCTCAGTATATCCTCATGGGAAACCTTTGACACCTGGAACGCTTGGGATCGCACTGATCCCGCTCTATTACAATATGCCTCCGCGAACGCGTCGTTTCTCTGCTCGATTAGCAGATATGCAAGTAGACTCCGACATCTACCTGGAGCCGGACGATGAGATTGACGTAGAGAACGATGACGAGGAACAGGAGGTGGACGATGCTGATGCTGAGGGTGAGGGAGAAGACGAAGACGAAGAGGAGGAAGAGAAGGATGAAATACAGTCGGTAACTATTCGCCGCATTTGCCCACAGTGATATCCACTTACCCTTATCTGTTCAATTTTTAGGAAGATGATGATGATGAGGGGCCTATACCGTCGCCCAGAAAGTCGCAGCCGAGGCTGAGAATTAAGCTCAAACTGGGCGCTAACAAGCGAATTACCAGCTCTAGTAACAGCACCGCGCGGCCAACTCCTGAGATTGAAGCCACGCCCTCAAGGATGCGAACCCGAAGGAAAGTTCGGTCAGGTACGCCCTCATCTTACATTACATTCACACCTTAACCCAAGGTACTGAAGATGATATTGAATCGGAGGATTCTACATCTCCCGAATCAGAAGATGACGAGGAAGACTCTGTGTCAGGATCACGTCCACCTGGTCAGCAAAAGCCAATGACGACTCGTCAAGCTGTCTTGGCGAGCATGGTGGACTCGAGCCACGTCTCGCTGGGTGTGTCTTCACGCCATACAACTTTCTGTGCCTATGTCGTTAATTTCTGTTGATCAGGAGAGAGCAATCGCAGCAAGAAGAAGATATTGAATGAGAACGAGCTCGCATTGCGCAGGGAAGAAACAGCACGAAAGCGGAAAAATTTGACAGAGAAGAAACTTGAGGATGAAAAGGTAATATATTGTCATCTTTTGAATTGCGTGTTCCCTTTCTCATACAATGACTAGGCTGAGACGATTAATCGTCTACTGAAGAAACAGTCGAGACCTCGTAACAAACGAGGAACTGCCCTTGATGACAGATCTCCGATGCCAGGGGGCGGAAGGAAGGTGAAGCAGAAGCCGAAGGAGGAGGACGGAGAAGAGGCCGAGGACGGAGAAGAAGAAGAAATCATGGAGGTTGTTGAGGAAGAAGTTAAGCCCGTTATGTATCGCTGGGTCTCTTCCAAGAAAGGCGATGGTGAATCGACAAGCATGGTACTGAGTTTCTCAGTACCTCAGATGGCATTGCCCTCACCGCCAGAGCCTGAGGTCACAAGGCTCCAGGCGCCGAGCAACTGCGCAGTCGAGGGTTGTGGTCAGCCTCGAAAATACAGGCTTGTCAAGGACTGGACTATTGGAGCGTGTGGAATGACTCATTTGAAAGTTTTAGAGGGGTAGAGGCTGAGTTTCTGGGTTTTCTGCTGTATGATGTTTTGCTAACTCCTTAATCCTCTGTCATCAGTTGTTCGCAATGATTAATCGCTTTTCTTGCATGATACCTGTGTGGCCGCATTTCGTGTCATCATTATGGATGAGCGTTGAAAATGCAGATATCATCGGACTCGCCATGTATGACGCTGATATCGGTTCCCATGTTCGCAAGAAAATAAGATCTAGACCCTTATCCTAACAACCCATATTTATGGATGCCGAGCGTATCCTGTATTGCCACGATCGTGCGAAATGGCATGATTCCATACAAGTTGCAGGCTCGAAAACGTCGCAATATGCCCAGCAGGGCGGCCAAGTAAGACGCTAGAACGCTAGGGTATATATACATGCTCCAAGTCGACTCCACATTTGATGTACGGTTGATATACTCCACAGATTTTGCTTTCGAAATTCATGCAGAAGGGCCACGCTTGCACCAGGAACACTTTTTTCACATTTAAATTCACCATCATCCATTAGCCCGGCAGCAGCTATGCCGCTCAAACCCCTCTTCCCCTGTAACGTAGGTATTGTCCGTCCACCGTGTAGTCAAGGAATCAATGGAGTTGTCAATATTCTGGCGGGCGTGGTAGACCATGGATGTGTTGGATCGTCGAATGCTCGAGCCAGCCCTCGGGCTGACTGAATGCAACAGCTTGGGTAAATTCAACTTGCAGGTGCCTGGTTTGCAAGCCTGTCTTCGACCCTTGCGGACTGGAGAGAGGCGGGAGTTTTGGACAGGTCGTTCCCGGTACATGTTCTATTCTCAGGCCCAGGAATTCGATGCCATCACTAAGGAGTCAAGATCAAGTTGCTTGTTCAGAAATAGCTCTTGATCTTTACTTGCTAGCTAGGCCTCGCACATAAGGATACGAGTAGGGTGCAAGGTTCGTGGTCGTCACCGAGTTCAGACGTTCTATTTATTTACAGCAATCAGTCGTACGCGAACACGTGCCTAGCCAATCAAACCGCGGGGACCAAACGCCAAACCTTCAAATTTCAAATGTCGGGGCTTTTTTTTGCGCCTCCGGCCAGTGTAGTCGCCTGTTACAAGTCACATGGAGTATCCTGTGTGACCACGTGTAAACCGAGCAAAGAAGAAGACATGCTTCTTTTGCACATTGACGGGTGTTCTGAGAATGATCTCACAGGATACAGTGGATATCTGGGGGAGTGTCACCCGCATCTTTGGAGATCTATAACACCTCGGCTCTGGAAAGATCGCTTACCTGGGAACACGTCGCTCGATCAAACCTTGCGTCTATCGCACTTGCGCCACGGCTACATTTAGTCCTCAAAGGAGGAGCCATTGATAAAGCCACTGGGGTCTTGGGAACAACAGGCCTTCTGTCCCGCCCATTCTTTTGCGCGACCCTCACCCTCTAGTGGTTGGTGCCCTTCTCCGTCTGCATCCAGATGTCTGCTCCGCCAACATCAACCGCTCCCTCACCGTCAGCAACATTCCTACCTCCGCCAAATGTACAGCTGTCGTACGTCTTCTGGTCTTCTAAATTTTAGGGTTGGTAGTGAATCGAGGGACCTAGGTACGGCCCCATGTTAGTTGGTGTGTTCGTAAATATGATATTATATGGGGTATGTGCATCACAACGAATCGGTACTCATCATTCGGACTAATGTTCGATCCGGCTAGGTTCTGGTAGCCCAGGTACACAAAATTCATCCCCACTCAGTACTCAGTATTCAAGCGCCCATTTTTTTTTATCACCAGACCTTTTCATACTATCAGCTTTATAAGAAGTGTGTATTTGCCTCCTGTGTGTATCCTCGGGTAAGACGCTAATCCTCGAACAGTGATGCGCGCTGGATCAAATACCTCGTAAATTAGCCCATCAACTTCCCCCGCCAAATAGTTCCCTCACCTAACCCAGGTACTCTATCTCTTCGTCATCGAGACAGTCAATACTGGCATAGATATGGCTATGATGTATCAGCCGTTGATCCTAGAATATGGTATGTCTTTCCGTGTCGTCTGCAT
>QFDT01004048.1:0-28380 GCA_003315915.1 Macrolepiota dolichaula | reverse complement strand
CCCCTAGGCATTCATGGCCTCCCACTCGAGCTTCTCTCAGAAATCGCGTCATACTTGGATTTTGTCGGTGTGGTCGCCTTTGGTCAGGTACATTATTGAATTTTATTTACGGGAATACCCATAGTGATCACCTCATAGACCAGCAAGCGCCTTCGAGACGCGACCCAAGCCCGGATTGTGTGGCATACCCTGGCGAAAGAATATTCAGCTCGTCATTTCCACAACGTTCGGCCGGAAAATGGAACGATTGACACGCTCTCAACCGACGACCTCCGAAATTGGATTTCCCGACGCCTGATTGTCGACGAGTTGTGGAAGAAGGACAAAATTCCCCGCCCGCGTGCCCGCTTTTTTGACATACCTAATATGACGCAATGCTGGAAGCTCCTTCCTGGTGGTCGTTGGTTCCTCACGGGCCATGACGAAGGAATTGTGAATGTATACGACTTGGATATGGAGAATCCAATTCCTCGGTCCCTTTTCCAGTCTTCCCCTGGCGTGGCAGGTCTCCAGTGTATTACTATATCCTTCGACCACGAGGCACCCGTTCTTGAATTCACAATTGCGATCAGTTATTCTGGAATCTCATTCGCATCTCCGGTAGACCTGGATATTGTGCGTGGTCCCCTTGGAGGGATATGCATTGGTAAGGCAAAGCTTGCTGGTGCGGGCTCCTCGGCGACTCTCACAGCGCGCAATGTCACCTCGATTCCCCACATACGACCCCCATCCCATGTATTCGCCTTGGCAATGAGCGGCGAGCTCATTACCTGTAGCACACGCGCTGGACCCAACAACTGGCTCGAGATCTACCAATGGACAAAGTGTTCTTCAACGGAACTTGTGGCTGCATCTATACCAGTGTCCGCTCCCATCGATTCTGTGAGTAATGACCAACTCGAACCCTGTTGTGTGTTGACCCATGTCAAAGGACCATCTTTGTTACATTGGCGAAGGCCGCGTCCTCAGTATCGCGTCATACGTCGAAATTTATCATATGCCTCCTTTATCCCGTCTTCGCGTTAGTCAAGATACAACTGCTGAAGACGATCCTGAAGAGGAATGGGTGAAACCTATTTGGAAATATGCCGGGTTGAATCCTCTCTTAACTGCCCCTTCTCTCTCTTTCGACGGGGTTGCACATCGACTTGTCATGCAGGATGAGAAGCACGATATCATCGGGATACTTATTCCTCCCTCTTCAAAGGATTCCCCTTCTGTCGTGTTTCGAATGAAAATCACCTCGGAGCACCGGTTGAGAGGTGTTGGTTTGCACAAAGGATGCCTATTGTTTGATGATATGCGCAGTATTCGCTTTGGTTATAGGTGGGATGACGCTGGCGCCAATTTCATCAGTGGCGACAAACATGAGCATTATCACTCATCGGAGGTGCATTTTGATGAAGAAACGGGCTGCTGCATCAGTGATCAGGGCGTGGATGAGCGATCTATTCGTGTTGTTGACTTTTTATCTCGGGTATGATAATGCAAATTTTGTACGAAATATGCCTAATTTACGACTCTTCAACTATGCCCTTCAAATCATACAACAATCGTGGTCGTGTTGAAGCCTTGGTGATTGGATTAGAATGGCCGAAGTACATACAATTCACAATGTTATTTTGCTTACCCACACCGTAAACAATCGAATCATCAAGAATATGCCTCCCTTGGTGGGTCTGAAGGGTATAGGCGTAGTTCTCCAGAATGACCATTTGGTTAATGTCGCTCGAAAAAGGACTCCAAAAATCCACTCAGCTCCTGATGTCAAACAGAATGGCACATATGGATGGGAGTCAACTGACCTATACTGACATTCAGCAAAAACTCAGAAAAGAATTTTTAAAAAAACCCACAAGGCTTGGGCCTCAGCAACAACTTGCGGTATATGTGATTCCGGCCTCGTAAGTGGCGACTTTACCTCGACAATGACAAAACCACGTGTCCCACTTTCCAAGGCTTCCGCTATATTCTTGTAGAATTTCTGGTTGCTTCCTGGCCAAGTTTCCTGAGCTGATCTGAATTTCTTGATGATCCGTGGATCGTGCAAGGCAAAACTGAAATAATCTGTCGATCCCGTTAGACAAGTTCTTTGTTGTTTGTCATTACGGATCATAACGGCGGTGCCTTTCTTGGCGGTTGGATCCTGTACCAGTTTAGCTATCAGACCCGAGATCGGTTGGATCAAAGTACACACCTTTGCATTTGCCCGGGCACGCGCTCCCAACACAAACTCAGGAACGCAAAATTGTCTCTCCTGAAGGTTCACGATATTGTTTGATATGAGATTGAATTCAAACTCATTCATTATTAGGCGCGTGCTCTCCTCCGACTGTGTCCCAAAACAAGTGAGGCTAGGACTCCTGCGGATATCAGGTGGGTAACCAACTTACCAAGATGTTCCAGAAGCTATCGAACGTCTGAGTCACTCGGTTTAAGACCCAGTCCAGTGCTTTCTCCCATTTTGGACCACAGCTCCAAGAACCCCAGGATTTAAGTACCTCTGAGCAGAGAGCAATAGCATTAACTGTCCCTTCATCCTGAATTCCCAATCGGTCAAAATCCTTTTTTCGAACTGATGAAAATGATAAATACTAGTCAATCAAGGGTGGGAAGTCAGGAGAAAGGTAAGGACAACAGAAGCAAAAAGCTCACAACCACACCGCCTGCTAGTGACTCTGCCCGCTTCTCGATTTCCCCAAAAGTCTTTTTCAGAGTAGCCACCTCCTCCCCGAGGCTGGTCGAAATGTCAGTCTTATTTGAAGGAGGGCTTTCATTCACCCCATCATTTGATGTCTCTGTTGCACTCCTGGTTCCATCACCTTCGCTGCCAAAAGACACTGAAAAGGGTGTTTAATAGGGTTGCAAGTGTGTCATATAACATTCTTACTTACATGACATTGCCCTTGTGACGAGGTCAGCCACTGGTGACTCCAATTTCTTCTCAAAGTCGTTTCGCATCATGAGGGTCGCTCTGTCATTTTCAGTCTTTTCTTCTTTCACCTCCAGAACCCGTCCGTTAAACTTTTCATCCTTCAAAAGCTTGGTGTAAAACGTATCTGGAATACGGGGTCATCAACATGTGAGTAGCACCGACGTAGGAATTATATTTATACTCACCAATTTCACCGACAACATCGCGTGTCCGTGGTTGTGTCCGTGGCTGCTGAACGTCTAGCCATATTTCAGATTAGTCTATCACGAACAGGAGGAATCGAGGAAATTTACTTGGCTTGGGATTACTTGACTTGGGTTCTGGTTCATCAAAAACGAGCTTCACAAGCTCAGCCACATGAGGCCCCGTAATCTGGAGGAGCTTTCTAATTTTTGCCAGTCTGGTGGCCTCACTATCGTCTTTCAGTGGTTGCAGTTGCAGTTGCAGTTGCGGCTGTGGCTGTGGCTGTGGTTGTGATTGCGGTACGGGGGTAGAAGATGCTGTGCTTTGTTGCGATGCGGGCGCAGAGGACGTCCTCTTGATCGATTCCCTCGGCGGGACAGGAGCGAGTTTGGCTCTGAGCTTGGGCTTGGCAGGACCAGATCCGGTGGATCGACTACGCTCGACGGGACCGACGGCAGGAAGTTTGGGTGGGGGAGGCGCAATCCCCCCCTCTGCGACTCGTACGTCACCGTGTCCTGTGGTCGTCCCATGTGTGTTGGGGACTACGGTGGCGGCGGGCGTGGCGGCGGGCGTGGTCGTAGCGTTTGGGTTGTCTACAGGCCCTTGGGAACGAGTGTGAGGTCGCATGAAGAGCAGAGTAAGCAAGGTAATAGCAGAGGGTTTGACGAAAGCACAGATGATAGCAGCGATAGGTATAGAAACGCAGGGATAGTCAATCAGTGTATTTAAACGATTCGACGAGGTGAAGCAATGAAGAAATCGTCCTCCCATATCTCAATGAAAAAACTCGTTGGGGATAGGATGGGCAGGTAAACGGCTGGCGTAGAAGCTCGAAACGTTCAGCTGTTCAACGAGGTGCCAGTATTATTCGATGGCAATTGAAAATATCCCGATACGAACACTCGTCCATGTTTGAAAATGCGGTTTGCACGAAGAAATGACGAGTGATGGATCCGAAAACATATCACCATAAGTCCCGCGTGGTGGAGGTGGTGTTTGTTCGAAGATCTGACACTGGGCTAACATGGTGTTTTTTTAGGCAAGTGGCCACCCAACACACGGGGATCAGCGAATGCAGAACAAAGGATTGGATTATGGTATCATTGTGTATGAAGAAACAAGCCAGTCACCAAACTGGCATATACATGCCTCGTAACCTACCCTACTCGATACCCATACTCTCCATCCGTAACGCGAGACTGAAGTTCTCTTGTGCGCTATCAATTAATTCCTGAGCCATCGACAAATTTGCGATTCGCGCTCGCAGAACTGGAAGACAAGCCGAGAAGACGCCAATGATCTGCGCACGCGCCGAATTCGCGCCTTGTGTTGAATCTTGTTTCCCTTCTGGTGTTACTCCATCTTCGTCTGTGTTATCGTCCCTATCTTTGATGGGCTTCGATTTTGTGTCTGTCTTTGGGCTCGAACCCGTTAAGCGGAGAATAGAAGATTCCAACTCTGACGCTTGCTCTTGCAACACGTCGAGGCTGTCCAGCATGGTGCTATACGCGTGTAGTGGCTCCTCTGATTCGAGGCTTGGAGTTGACATAGCAAGTTGGAGAGCCTCTGCCTCGATGCGCTCGCAGACCTCACCAAACGAGATGAAGGATTGCATGATCGCTGGCGCCTCCTTTGAAAACTGGATACAAATAGCAGACAAGTTGGTCAGTATACGAAGGAGGAATCAGAGGAGGAGGGGTCATACAGTATCGGAGCCCAGTTCGTCGCAGAATTCGATCGCTCGTTCACCATCGTAGCGTAGTTTCTCGCCTGCTACTTGAGCTTCGTCTTCCGTAATCTTTCGTTCAAGCTCGCCAAGTTGTATCTAAGATGAAGACGCATTAGAGAGTGATCATTTATAGACGGAGTAACCCTGACCCCAGCAGTCTTCTCTGCTTCCGCGAAGCATGCGTCTAGTGTTGAACTCATGTATAGCCAAGGATATGTCTGAGCAGCAACTTGTAGCGGGTCTGCATTGGGAGGAAGACTCGGCGGGGCTGAGGGTAAGGGTTGGGAAGGAGCTGCTTCTGCAGACTCAGAAGACTCGACTTCTTCGTTGGGCTCCTGGCGAGTCACTATGGGTGAGGGAGTGTCTCCGTCGTAGTTGACGATTGCTATTGCAGCGGCGTTTTCCTGCAAAGACGTCATACGACACGTCGATGACAGGGAGGGCGTTTTTAAACATACTGAGGAAGTAGCATCCTTTGAAGTGTTGTCAAGCACTGATTTCTTGAGTGGCTCGTTCTTGAGACTCGACGCCCGGAGAGGTTGACTCTTCGGCTTTGTTGTCAGCTCTGCCTTTGATCCTGACCTAGCCTGACGTAGTGCTGCCTTTGCCTTTGGCGTCTCGTTCGTAGCTGTATTGGCAACAGTAGAGGAAGTTTCAGCAGCAGTAGATCCAGGCGCAGATGGCCGTTTGTCCGCCGATATAGCCGAAACTTGAGTCTTTGTCTTTGCACGTGTAGAAGCGGTGGGCGCAGCGGGGCCAGCAAGCGGCTTCGTGGCTTTGGTCCTCCCTGGGTAACATTTAGCTCTGTATGAAGCATCATGAATCGTGTGTACCGCGAGGGCCGGAAAGGTTCTGTTCTGGCAACATTTGTTGGGGATAGGGTCTGAGGCAGGAAGCGTGAGGCACGCGTTTACAGCTGATTTGGGTTTGGTTCTTCTCATCACTACCACTCACGACTTCTGCCTTCACGTCTACTAATCTTTTCTTTTCTTTTGCTTTCTTTCTCATACCCACTCATAGAACATGGGCTTGTTCTCGAGTATATTCAAGCCACTTGCATACCTCTCCCTCCCCGTCTTCCTGTTTGGTTCGATATCCGCTGCCTCGCCAAGGGGACAGTACTACACACGCGTGGTCATCTACCTGGGTACTCTCGCAGGCGTTGCTACCGCTAGCATTGCGACAGCTGCCGCGTTAGCTGTCCTAGGTCGCCCTCACGATGTTAACTACTACGTCGCCGGCATGTTCTACACTTTAGCTTCTAAATTTTTGGATCTCAGGGTCGAGGTGGAAGGAGAGGAACATTTGGATAACAGACCCGCGGTCATCTTGTGCAATCATCAGAGCGTTGTGGATATACTCGTCATTGGGAGGTGCGTGAATCTGTGTACATCTTGTCACTCGGAGCGGTGGCTGGATACGTTTTCGATATAGAACGATGCGGAAAGGGACATCGATGCTAGCAAAGCAATCGCTCAAGTTTAGTCCCGTAGGACCCTTCATGATGCTCTCAGGAGCCATCTTCGTTGATCGAGGCAATAACGAGAAGGCTGTTAGTTCGTTGAGGGCCGCAACAGACATGATGAAACGACTCAGAATCTCTCTGTTCATGTTTCCCGAGGGTACGCGGCATCTTGGTCCTGAGGCGGATCTGCTTCCCTTCAAGAAGGGTGCATTCCATATGGCCGTCCAGGCAGGCATTCCGATTGTCCCTATGGTGACTGAGAACTACTGGCATATATATCGGAAGGGATTCTTTGGTACCGGGGTTATTAAGGTCCGAGGTACGCATCCATTCATATCAAATACCTACCAAGTATTTGTTTCACTTACGGATCGTCTGACTGATTTTTTTATAGTGCTGCCACCGGTTTCGACAGAAGGACTGACCACGGGCGATGTAAATGATGTTATGAAGCGCGTGAGGGATCAGATGCTTGGGGCATTACGCGAAATTTCGGAGCATGCCCGCAAACCAACGATTACGGAGGAAAAGGAAAAGGAGGTGTTGCTGGACCAGGCGCCACGGGAGGAGCAGCATGGTTTCTCCGGTGCAAGCATCGCTGTCAATCCGTCCATACCACGCACGGAATCAGGTATGGACGGCCAGAAATTGGATGAATCAAAGGGATCGTCGGCATCGCTGGCGTCATCTGTGGCTTCGTCAGCTGTAAGTGAAGCTGGTGGAGAGACAGAGGAAGACGAAGGGATGGTTTTGGTTGGCCGGCCCGGGCAGCGATAAGGAAGGAGTACCCAATGATACAATGCCGTGCGGTGAAGGGGTGGTCATAGGACTGACAAGTTGCTGTAACCGCAACATTGAGAAAGTATAGGGGACGAAGGACTTTTTCAGGAGTGCTTTAATGATATGACTAACTTACGGTATGCGAAGCATATGTTCCGGAGAGTAATTCTACAAGGTGTTCTGGGAATTGTTTTTAGCCTTTGAATGTGCAATCACAAAGCGACTATCGATGTAACCTCGGTTCCTAATTTTGGTTCCTGCTCCCATAAGTGCAAAGTTGTTTATCTCTCGTTTGCCTCGAGTATGCAGTGCTTCTCTCCTGCTTTGACCGCTGACGACATTATCGGATGATGCATGGAACACCCGGGGACGCATGTGCGCTATCTCGCAGAGGTATTTACTATTTATTGTCGAACCTACCCCACTAGGTAAGCCACAGGGCTTGCATCGATCACACGTTCGCCAAAGCTCGTTCGTGGTCGAGTTCTAGCAGTTTTTCTGAACCACCGCTCTCCAGCTCTCTCCAATCTCCGTGAAACAAATTGTTCATAGTAATAACGCTCGGAGGATAAATGATGCTAACCGGGTAGTGAAGTACACATATGGTAATTATGTCAGGGCCGGAACAAGGAAAGCTGAAATTCATAACCACGGAGTGCTATATTTTTTTCAGTGTCAGGGAAGCGGGTATAGATCAAGGAACCAGGCGATTTAAGCCAGCCGGAGAGTTGCCGCAGCTTACCCACAAGGAGAAAACCAGGGAACGTTCCTCCTTCCTAATTTTCTTAGCACCATCTCCTGCCAATATTTATGTGGTCCGCGACTATAAATTCCCGTCTCTCCTTCGCCCTTCGTTCCTTGGTACGTTTGTCACCACACCTCCAACCTCGTCCCGCCGCATCCAGCATGTTCCAAAGAAGAATGAAGAGTATCGTTGCTCCAACCAACCGCACCCTTCCAGGTATGTGTACATGTGTCATCGTCGACAAAGCCCATCTCATCACTTCAATACGCGCCGTTTCTTGAACATAGATTGCTGGGGCCATCGTGGAGTGCGTGTGAGGTCCCCAGACGCCAATTCAGCCTACTAAGCTTTCCTTCCTTACTCCACAGGCTTCATCACGCTTCCCAGAGAATACCCTCGCAAGCTTCGAGGCCGCCATACGCGACGGCGCGGAAGGCATTGAGAGCGGTATTTTGAGTATGGCATTGTCTTGTCGCGACGCGTAACCTTCCTGCGCAGACGTCCACGTATCAGCAGATGGTGTCGTTCTTATGTTCCATGACCCAGGTTCGTCTCGTCGTATGCCCGCTTCTCTCGAATGTGTATACTGATTCCTTGGCACCGTCTAGTCTTGAATAGGACCACAGACTCGACGGGTATGTATCACCTCGGGTATAAACCCTCCTGGGGGGGCCTGGTAGTTGGGAAATTGACAGGTGTTTCGCGTCACTTCTATAGGTCAAATCAAGGAGAGGATTTGGTATGGAGAAACGGGGATGCAACATGTACGGACCATCAAGGAACCCAAGCAGGCTATCCCCACCTTTGCCGAGACTATCGAGCTGCTCATGAAGGTCCGTACCGTGCACCGCATCTACCCCCAGAACCCAAAGCTTATCCATAATCGCGCGCGCGCAGCCCGAAAATCAACATGCTAAATTTAACGTTGATGTCAAAGTCCAGAACGACCCAGACAGACTATTCAAGCTGATGCATGAGATTATCACTGCTCAACCTTGTTGGGAGACGACCCTGGCTCCCCGGATCTTGGTGGGACTTTGGCACCCTAGGTTCTTGACGTACGCGAAGGAGAGGTTGCCGTATTGCCGGCGGTCATATATCGGGCAGAGCACGTACATTGCAAGAAAATACTTTTGGAACGACTGCGATACTTTTTCGATTTCATTTGGCGCACTTACAACGGCGGATGGTCAGAGGTTAGTACTTGTTGACAAATATGTACTCTCGTGTTGGACTTGTGTTAACTTTGTGTCGGGCGGTTTTTTTTAAGGTTTATGGAAGAGTGTAAGTGTGCTGGGAAGAGTGTTATGGTTTGGACTGTGAATGAACCTGCTCATATGATGGAGGTGCGCTGCTTTTTCATTCCCTTCAATGGAAACAGACACTCATTCCGAAAAATTGTGGTATTTTTAGGCGGTGCGATGGGGTGTAAGCGTCATCATCACCGACGTGACCAAGACTTGGCTAGATCTCCGTACAGCGTTGCAGAGTATGTCGCGTGAATTTCCGGACGGGATGTTCATCACCACGTTTTCTGATGTTGTTTCCCCATTCTTTCGCTTATAGATGACTACGAGAAGATCGGCTCCCGATATGGGCGACTCTTCTTGTGGACGCCAAAGTTCTATCTACCCGTGCTCAAGCTCGAAAGCCGTTTGGAGCAAGTTTCGTTGGAGAAGGTTGCCGGGCCTTTTGATGACTTTTTGACTTCAAATAAGGTCGTCGAGTTGAAGGTTTAGCGGACCGGAGACATACCCTCATGAATCTTGTCAAGTTCTTTTTAACCAGTCATTATTAATATTCTCATGTCTGCTTGGAACAATTCGGAAAGCCGCTAATACTTCATGTATACTATAGTAATACATAGATTTTTCTCCCCACAATAGAAGTCTCTGTTTTATCAAGTCTTTCATTAGTAATCACGGAGTTAGAGTCGCAAGGACCGAATAGGACACCTCTCCTTGCACTGGAACACACGTGGCATGTAGGTTCGGAGCGTTTGTTGGATCCATTCCACACTTCTACCATGCTACATAGCGTATCTCAAACATTCAGAACCCTCAGGGTCATATGTCTGGGCGGAACCGAGTAGATCAAACTACAAGTTGCAACCCCGAAAAAGCGAGGCGAAGGCGAGGAGAGCACCCACAATGACACATTGACCAAAGGAGATTCCAATAGTTCAACAAGAGATCACTAGTTCAATATCAGATCACGTCCCGCACAGGGCTCAGAGAATTCCCATGGTACGGCTTCCATCAGGAGAATTCCTATATCGCTTATCCAATGTTCGAAACAATCTCCCTTATCCTCTCCCCACTTTCATTGTCCTATATAACGGCACAACAACTGCGTGTCATCAACTGCCTCGAGGCTATTGCACAGGATTTTGGATGGCGCTATAACCAACAGGTTGGCCACACACTCATCTATATATTCTTCTTTCAACGTTTGCAAGACTGTAATTATCACACACTTACACGATGACTATGTCCCCTGAGAGTACTACTATCGAGTCTGCTGTTCGCGTTTTACCAGGTGCGCCCATCTATCTCTCTACCTTGCTTCGAGTTGATCACTGATAGTGCCACGTAGATTGCTGGGGTCATCGTGGGGTAAGCGCGTCGGTGACGTTTGTGGCCTACTGCGTCGCTATTTAGTTGTTTGGGTTGCTGACTTGTTGATGAATCCTAGGCTTCAGCGAGGTTCCCGGAGAATACGCTTGCGAGTTTTGAGGCTGCCATTCGTGATGGCGCTGAAGGGATTGAGAGTGGTACGTTACTCTTTTCGTTTTGTGGCGGTGGCCTAGTTTGATCGATTCTGACCTCTCCTTGGTCGAGCAGACGTGCATACGTCGATGGATGATGTTGTTCTCATGTTCCACGATCCAGGTTTGTGTTCTTCAGGTTTTGTGGCGGGTTTTGCTGAAATGGGGTTTGTTAGAGCTCAAGCGAACTACGGATTCAGCAGGTGATATGGCTTTGGTTTGCTGTTCGCGATGTGAAGGAGCTGACGCAATCTTCACTGTCGAATGTAGGCTGGATCAAGGAGCGAAACTGGTTTGGTGAGGATGGGATGCAGCACGTAAGGACGATCAAGGAGCCCAAGCAGCCCATACCAACCTTCATCGAGACTATTGAACTTCTATTGAAGGTAAGCCCCTCATTCCTTCAATGGTGCTTCACTTCCCTGACAACGTGCAGCCTGAGAACCAACACGTCAAATTCAACGTCGACGTGAAGATCTGGAATGACCCGGAGAAACTGTTCAACCTCCTACACGAAGCTATCTCTTCTCAGCCCTCTTGGGAGACGATCCTCGCTCCTCGAATTTTGTTGGGTTTATGGCATCCGAAGTTCGTGCGCGCAGCCAAGAAGATCTTACCGTATTGCCGTAGATCATATCTTGGTGTTAGCCCCTATCTCGCTCGGAAATATTTCTGGGATGACTGCGATGCCTTTTCGGTCAAGTTTGCCTCGCTCACTAGCACAGAGGGAGAAAAGTTGGTTCATTACACATCTGAGAATGATAAAGTGGCTCAATGTGCGACACAGGTTCCGGGAAGAGTGCAAGAAAGCTGGAAAATATCTGATGGTGTGGACGCTCAATGACCCTGCTCATATGGTCGAGGTGCGTTGGGTCTCTGTTTATTGGTAACTTTGGGGGTGTGATGGTAATGTCCTATCTGGTGTATTCTTAGGCCGTGAGATGGGGTGTAGGCGGGATCATCACCGATGTTACTAATAGGTGGCTGGATCTCCGAGCGGCACTGCATCGTAAGTCATTTTACCGACATCCGGACGTGTGAGTCATAGACATTTTCTGATACTCCTCCGTTGACAGAGGACTACGAAAAGATTGAATCCCAACATGGACGGACCTTCTTATGGAAGGAGCCTATCTTTTACGCGCCTCTGATACGCCTGGTTCAGTCTGCCTTCAAGTTGTATCTTGAGCGTGTTGGCGGACCGTTCGAGAGTTCATTGGCTATTAAGGATAACACGGTCAGAGCCACTTTTGTCACTGGGAGATTCTTTGCTTATATGAGTACCTTCAGGAGCCAGAGGATTCCAAGAAGCAAGGACCCCTTGCCGTTGCGCCTGTAATAATCGAGAACTGATAGCAGAAATAATTTGTGTATGATAGATAATGATAGATCTTTGCTTATCAATAAGAAAGAGACGCAAACAAGGGCCCAAATTGACTAATGGAGTCTAGTGACCATGCGGCCATCAAACACTTGACCTCATCTCCAACAGCCTCTTTTCTGACTCGTCGTCCTCATCGGCGGCAGCGCTCCCGAGGAGTGCTTTCGTCTAAATATTCCTCAGCGATGCTCAACAAACCACTTTCCTCCCCCCGTCGCACCCACCGCAAACGTATATCGGCTCTTAGGCTTTCTTCCGACACTACCGCTCCTCTGCCAGAGTACCACCAATCCTCAAACAGTGTCCACCCCTGGCAACCACATACACAGGAATCATCTCTCGACGAGGATATTCCCTCGGATAAGCCACCAGATTACCCAGATAGTGCAGAAGAAGCCGACGAGGACACAGACTCTGAGGACCACCGTAGTCCTAGTAATACCTTTTCGGTGCAGCAGCAGCTTCCTACAGGAACAGGAACGACACTTCCACGCACTCCCCATACCGCTCCTGCGGGTTCTCCACCACGACGCAAACAGCGTTCCCAACAACATAAACGGAAGCATTCGGCTCCGCCACAGCTCAGCCTTAACCGCAGCGAGACAAGCCCTGTGGATCCATTCCTTGACGCCCTTCTAGAACGTAGCGTGCACGCATTAGAAATGTCCAACACATTATTACAAAGCTCTATCACAACACAGACAAGTCTATCGACGGTGCTGGCTTGTGATTCTCCTGCGGACCAAACTCTCGAGGCCAGAGCCATGAATTTGTCGGCGAAAATCAGGGGCAAGTGGGACCAGCAGGCTTCGTGGATGGATGATTTGGATGAAATTACGAAAAGCATGGATACCCTTTTCGGGGATGAAGAGGTCGTTGACGGCAGCCTGGACGTGGGCAGAGGGCATACACCCCGGAGCAGACGGGAATGGGCCCGACATATATATTCGCAATCCATCCCCAAGGATGAGACAGGAATCAGCTGTAGCCTTCCAACCGCGGCATCACCACTTGAGCGTGATCCACGACCACAACGAAGACGCCCATCACTAGACTCGCGTGAGGCCGCAGCAGCAGAATCCTCAACTACTGCTCGATTACGTTTATCCCATCGGTCCCGAGAGGACCTCATTGCACCACCACCTCGCGCACTAACTCAATACATCGAGTCTGGCGCCGGTCCCGCATTCATTGCTCTACCCTATACGCTTGGTGTACGTTCAGGCCCATCGATGTACCCGAATGGAGACTGGAATGCATCCACTGCCAGTCTACATTCATCTCCTGCCTTACCAGTCGTTACGGATAAACACCTTCCCTCTTCCTCGACCCCAGCATTTACCAAACTCGCATCTTTCGTCATAAAACGTCCTTCACTTTCCGCTAATGCAACGCCTTCTTCCTCGTTTACGTCTTCGTTTATGGTGAAACGAAGCAATTCGAACGCTGGAACTCCGGAGAGAGGGAGGCGTAGAACTTCTCCAAGACCATCACCCCGGCGATCATTTGAAATTACTCGCCCCAGCACAAACCCCGCCTCTCAGTCGCCACTCTCCCACCAACACCGACCTATGACACCTACCGCAGAAGAATCATCCTCCTCATCCGACGGCTTTATCGCAAAGCAAACCATTTCAAGTCTTCGCAAAATCCTCCAGGAGCAGTCACCACCCGAGGATGCAAAGTCCGTTGGATCGGCGTCTACATCTTCAACAGCTCGGAAACACGCGCCTATGCCACTGACACCCGCTCCTACCGCTGTTTATGGAACATCGACAGCAACAGCGTCGATATCGAGGATGCTGACAAAGAAAGTACATCATTCGTCCACTCGGCCGCCCTCACCCCCGAGACAGAGTGCGATGAAGGGTTCGCGGCCGACTACACCGTCACCCACCGTGACTACTTCTCCTGCACCATTTACGGTGTTTGGTGATGCGTTGGTCGTACCGGACAAATTGGTGGGTGGTGTGAAGGGGTTAGGGTTACGATTGCGTTCTCAGAGTGTGAGCGCACCGAGTTCGGGAGGGTCTACACCGAAGAGAATAAGTTTTGCGGAGTTGCCGGAGGCACATGTTAGTTCGCGGCCGGAGAAGTTTAGAGATAAGGGAAAGCGTAAAGGGAAGGGGAAGGGAAAAGGAAAGGCGAAGGGTGATGGAGAGAGTTCGAGCGAAGAGGGTGGCAGTGGGTGGTTGGCCACCTTGTTTGGTTTGAATTTGAGTATGGGGAATGGATCGGTGTATGGGTCGAGACAGGAGGAGAGGATGGAGGATAAGCTTAGTCGGAATTGGGGCGGGAGGATGACTGGGGGTGGGGGGTTTGGGCATATGGATGAGTGGGGTGTGTAAGGTGTCCGGAGTGCATCTCCGTGTTATTCTGATGTTTTTTTAACGACGTGACATGATAATGGTTTATATTTATTTCAACCTGTTTTATACCAGTTGCAACTCGGATTCTTTCCGTAGACTGCTCTGCATTGCTTTCACCTCTTTTATTTTTCTTTTAGCCTAGGGACACCTTAGTAGAGTCTACGCATCGATAAAGATGTGTTCATTTGTTGTAGTATATCTAGTACCACGGGGCAAATGACATGAATTAGTAGTATGAAAAACCGCGCTCGAAATGTTGGGCATATCACATAGGTCATAGTTGAACGTTGAAGAGTAGAGCGCATAAGGGGCATGGAGCATAAGATGCAGAATTGAGCGCGGCGTGAATAGACCAGTCTTAATCTACGGAAATTAAACAGGAATAAAAACAAATATGAAAAAATGTGTGTGATGTACAGATTCTTCTTTTGATAGCACGACGTGCAGGAACACAAAGGAAAACAATGAGTGAGGGATGATAACGAGGATGAAAAAATGATATTGTGCTTGAGCTACGGTGCCTGCCACAACATCCGCCGCAACGTCCAATATGGAGAGAGAATAATGAAAGAATAATGAAGAGACAAGAAAAGGTGAGAAGAAACCATTTATTCGAGGGAAAGAGAGAGTTGGGAGCGTTATCCGAGAACAAAAGTCAGATGGTATTGATACGGAATAGGAAAGAAAGGGTAATAAAAACAGCAAAAAAACACAGCAAAAAAACCAGGAAATCATCGTTACAGAACGAGTTCTGAGAAAGAGAGAACCATGAAATAATGCAGAGATAAACGGAGAGAGAGAGATGCCGAGAAATAGAACACGAGATGATCACAAGAGGAACCAGAAGAAAAGAGACCACGCGAGGAGTACAGTGAATAGAGAGATGAAGATGAGTTGAGATACTGTGATTAGTCGAGGAGTGCTCAACATATCACGATCCAAGGCAACGGTTCCGGGCATGACACCCCGCTGGGCCATTTCTACGTATCTCTGCGTCATCTCCCGGTCTCGACCGATCACAACAATCGGCCGGGTGTCTTCGTCGTTCTTGGTGTTGTTGATGATACTCGTCCGTCTGATGAGCGTATTCCTCAGAGCTGCAGGAAGTATACGCGCAGTTCCGCATGGTGTACGGGGGACAACGTCGAGGATGGAAGTGTGAAGGCCTTGGCGAGAGGCGGTTTCTTGGACTCGGGGAATATCCTCTGGACGAACGGGAATGGCGACAATAACTGGGCTCACCATTACAGAGCGCAGAACACGAAGGAAACCACTTCCTTCGTAACTTCCCCCGTCGGTATCATCTATATCATGATGGAAAACAGAAACGGAGACGGACTCGTCATCCTCGGGTAAGAGCTGAAGCAAGTTGGTATCTTGTTGTATCCTCCGTCTCTCGAATTCAGCCTCACGGGCGGCCTGTGCGCGATAAACTGCTTCTGCACGAGAGCCTTCACGAATGGTTTGTCCATCGGAACCAATAAGGAGGGTCGGGACGAGGGATGTACGTTTTGTTGTGGGTAATTCTTTTCTTTCTGGGGAGGCGTCCCACTCTCTACGGCGTTCTTCACTCCACGGGCCGACTGCGGGGAGGTCATTAGGGTGTATAGAGATAGTATCATGTGGTGTCGGGGAGCGGGAACGAGATGGGGAGCGTAAGGCATTGGGGGATTGATCGACAACGGCGCTCAGCATACGGCGAAGGCTACCGACTACAGATGGTCGAGAGCTTCCCCCAACGGGCTTGATTTCCTTCCCTAGTGAGCTACTACTTGAAGGGCGAATCTTGATGTTGGTGGGTGTTAATGTGCGGCGACGAGATGCTGAGGGTTCGGGAGAAATTGGTGGAGAAGGTAAGGAGTGAAGTGACTCAAAAGGTATCCCTTTTGTTTGCGTTATTCCGCGTACAAAAACGTGGTGGCCCTCGTTCCAAAGTTGGCGGAGGATTTCCCTTTCTTCCTTGGGGGTTGGACAGACTTTCTTGCGGTCGAGGTAGCGGTGCCCTCGCATAGGGCCAAGGCAAATGGTACATGTTCGGAGAGTTGCGTTATGGGAATCTGATGATTGAGGAGATTGATCTGCTGAGAGGGCCATACTACGGAAAGTGAAAGTGTTAACGCGTTGTAACGTGTTCCGGCTTCAAAGCGCCACTCACTCTGAGTCCTCACTGGTTATCCAGGACAAGCTGAAGATATATGTTCACCCCTTGCGATGCTACTTTAGAATAGGTCTTGGGGACTTCTTGAGAATCAGAATTCGAATTTGATACCGTTAGGCTCGGAACAAACAAGCGACTTACTCTGTGAGATAATTGAAATGCCTTGAGGACCACGAGGAAAATGTGGGCGCGAAGTACGTCAGATTATATGTGTTTGAGCGTTGTCGTGTGTGTTGTAACGGTGGCTAGAGGGATCGACGACGAGGCAAGAGAATCACCATGTCGAGGGCAAGTTAGGGGAAGGAGTACAAAGAACACCTTGTATTTCCCTCAGTTAATCAACATTTACCTCTTTTGGTAACATGTTCTGATCGGGAAATTGATGATGCCATTTCCCCATGTTTGTTTCTGAGTGGCTTTGCCCGGCGCAAGATCCAAATTTCAAATACCAAATTCATCTCAAACACAATAATCACAATAACCTCTGCTGCATCAGATTGCTAGCCACAACAATAACATTGTGTTCCATATATATTATCGCTGAATATGTATCCTTGCCTATTCTCGACCCAGCCAGCAATGCCATCCGGGCGTGCTGTTGTGGATTCATGCGAACAGACACCAAACTCTGCCCCCCCTACTGTTTCCAAGTTCTCATTCAGGCGTATACCCTTCTTAGGATATGTGCAGCGTCGGGATATATCTGAGCCTTCAGACCCCTCGCCTCGTCTATCTTCGATTGACATCCGTGCTCCTCAATCAGAGCTACCAGATACTCCGGAACCATCTTCCATTTCAAGGGAACCAATTGGCGCTCCTCCCTGTTACTCTCCCGCTTCACAGGTCTTAGCTGATGTAGTTCCGCCCTACGCAGGCCCCTCGCCACCATCCCGACGACCCGCTTTCACTGAGCACGTATTCCACCTCAAAAATCATGATAGGAGCTGGCTGAGCCTCAAACTCGCTTCTCGCGTACCTCTTCCTGACTCTAAGGCCAAAGCGCCGCGCTTCATCGGTGGAGATGAAGTCAGGGGAGTTGTCGAGTTGGATTCGGGCCGACAAGTGAAGATTCAGAGTATCAATTTGCGCGTAAGTTCTGTCTCTCTCTTATGAACAAGGAATTGAACTTCTTACCCCGTAGTTGACTGGAAAGATGATCACCTGCTATTTGAACAACACTGCACAAGATAACAGTGATTACGTTTTCCTTAATTACATACACCCTATCTACCTGAAAGGGGCGGACAATGATTCCTCGACAGACCAAAAGTCCAACGGGAGGTCGGAAGGTTTACAATCATTCCCTTTCGACTTCAAGTTTCCCACTACGACTCACCTTGGGGATGGGAAGAATGGACGGCCTGTCATAACCGACTGTCCAATTCCCCAGACGTTCCTGGAAAAGGGAACCAATGCAAGCATAACGTACGATCTGAGCCTCATCGTAGTTCATGGCAAGCTGAGACCCAACAGCAAGTGCGTAAACTTGTTTCGCTTCTACCCCTGATGTTCTGTATTCATCTCAACATGAAGATTAGACACACCCTTGACTTATTTACCCAAGACAATACCTCCACCAGCCTCCGAGGGGCGTCAGTTGGCTTACAACGAAGGCAGTCGTCTTCCCAGCCCTATACAAGATCCAGCTGGCTGGTATTCTTGTCCCGCTTTTTCGGTAGTTGGCAGGTTGCATGATGCATTTGATATCAACATTGAGTGTGATGTGAGTACAATGATACCTTTGTTCGTCATTTTATTCTCACACTTGTTGCGCATCTAATAGCTATTCTTGGCACAACCTGTATGTTCTTCATGTTTGGCGCTGCGTCTTCATTTACACTTGTTTAGTTATCCTACGTTCGTGGAACCATCATTCCATGCTACATCAAATTAGCAAGCACTGAAGTCCGCGGTTTGGACATAATTGCCGAACCAAAAGCCATGGATATTCGACTTGTTCGTCATATCAAATACTACACCGACGTGAACAGGGCACTGAGTTATCATAAAGCAAACATTACGCGAGATGAAGAGGTACGGCATGTCGGTAAAGCCGTTTGGTGGTCGCCTCCCAAAGAAGTGGAACAACATTCTGATGAAAGATGGTGGGAGGGTGAAATTCACTTGAGCAAAGGGCTACAACCATCCTGCGGTTTCATACCATTTACCATTGAAGTAAGCTCACTTACTCGCATTAATCCCTTCTTCATTGACATCCCCTTAGTATACAGTTGAATTCATGCCTTTTCAAGCGGAGGACTTTGTCGTGGAACCCGCTGGGTCGGATACAAGCAAGGCACCCGAATCGACACGCCGCGCCAAACCTCTAATGCACCAGGGTGTTCAGATTGCGAGTTTTCATCAATACGGGACGCTTCCTACAGCTTTCACGCAGGCTAAAGCCCAAGGTGATTTTGAGGATGCGAAGCCTGATCTTGGGATTGCATCTGGAGGAAAGATCGCGTTACGATCTTTCCCTTGATTACCTGGTAGTCATATGACCCCTGTATTTCAATTTTTGTCCTATGATGACCCATCTGGACTTATGACAAACACAAACACTACATAAAAAGGGGGTCGACACACGAACGAGCTGCTGTCCCCCTTCCGTCTCTCATACTCCACGCAGATTCGAGACTAGCGTCGCATTGTAACTACGCCACAGGTTTGAGTAAGGGGAGACAGTGGTGTGCTCGATAAACAAGGGCCGATATGCTGCGCTGTCACAACTCACAGCGTTACAAACGTGCCTCATTCTCGTGAAATCTCTACGTTTCCCATTTTCTTTTCCCATTTTCTGTGTGGGATATCCTCAGAATTATATCGGGTATGTCTCCGAGTGCGAGCAAGGGCGATTGCTCAGATCCATCAGCTATCCTACTCGGGTTAATGCACCAGCAACCGCTAGACATTGTTGACCTCCCACTCGAGCTTCTCTCAGAAATCGCATCACATTTGAATTTTATCGGAGTGACGTCTTTCGGTCAGGTATGTTGTTGAAACTTGTCAAAAGGGATTCATATATTCATCCTTTTGTAGGTCAGCAAGCGCCTTCGAGACGCGACCCAAGCCCGGGTTGTGTAGCATACACTAGCAAAGGAATACTCATAAAGTTCAGAGACAATTGACACCCTTTCGACCGACGACCTCCGGAATTGGATTTCCCGACGCCTGATTGTCGACGAATTATGGAAGAAAGATACAATCCCTCCTCCGCGCGCTCGCCTTTTTGGTATACCTGAATACACGCCGTGCTGGATACTCCTTCCCGGTGGGCGTTGGTTCCTGACAGATCTCTGTGAGGGGCTCGTTAATGTTTATCACCTGGATATGGAAAATCCAGCTCCTCGGTCCCTCTTCCAGCCTTCCCCTAGCATGGGAGGTATTCGGTACATAGCTATATTAATTGACTATGGTGCACCTGTTCTCGAATTCACTATTGCGACTCTGGAACCTTGGGTGCACTTCAGTTAGACCCAGACAATAATCCAGATGGTTTCCTTGGAGGAACATGCATCGGCAAGGCAAGGCTCACTGGCGCAGGCTCTTCTGCGACCCTCACAGCGTGCCACCTCAATTTCCCATATACGACCACATCCTCATGTGTTCGCTTTGGCAATGAGCGGTGAGTTCGTTGCCCGTAGTACATTAGCTGGATTCCACTACTGGATTGAGGTATACCAATGGACCAAGTGCTCATCAACGGAATTCATGGCTACGTCTATACCGGCGTCCCTTGAAATCAGATCCGTGAGTGATGGCCAGCCCAAACCCTTTCGTGCACTAGCCCATGTGAAAGGGACATCTTTATTTCATTGTGAAGACCGCGTCATTTGTTTAACACCATACGTCGAAATTTATCATATACCCCCCTTATCCCGTCTTCAATTTGGCCGAGATACGATGGCTGAAGATGATCTCATCAGGTACTGGGTCACCTACAGCCTATATGGAAGTACACTACTGAGAACTTTTCTTTGACTGTCCCCTCTCTCTTTCGACGGGACTACATATCGACTTGTCATACAAGATGAAAGGTCTAGAACTGTAGGGATATCTACTCCTCCCTCATTCAAGGATCTGCCTCATATTGTATTTGGAATGAAAGTATGTTATGAATATTATTTTTGATTCCTTCGACGTCCTCACAGACATGATGGTAGTCGACGCACAATGGGAAGACTGGGAGTTCCACGACGAAGAAGAACTTAACTTGGAGTAAACGGACGAACAATACCGGTAAAGGAGAACAGCTAAATTTAGAGACGTTGGACTCTTTGGAGCACGGACTCCCGCCTTCCTCTTCTTTCCATCCTCCCGTTTGCGTACTATGTTTAGCTACGGACTTCCGCTATTCCCCATCCTATGTTTAGATACGGACTTCCGCTTCCTCTTCTCCTCTTTGACGAACTACCACTTTTCGATAGCTTGTACAATACACGATAAATAGCAAGCTTGTAAGTAGGTAGTTTCTCAATTCGAATCTTAGCATTGTTGCTACTAGACAGCGTACTTTTCTCGCTCCTAGTGTTGAGTTCTTCGAGCCCTAACAAGGCAAGAACCACCGGGTGTTCTCCCTTCATCTTTAAGACGTTGTCTAAGGTATTTGACATCGTCTCGGCTGTGACTTCAAGTCAGGAAGACTTGTTGCTCTTGCCGTCCTTTATTTGCTGCCTTATCCGACCACAGCAAGGTCCTAGTGAAGAGGACCAGAAGCGTCGGATCCGTTGGGAGATCTAGCTAGCCTCGTAACGTCCAGTACGGGATTAACGTGCACTGCTGGACAAGAGCTCTGGCGAAATCCTAACAAAGTAAGCTGCCACCAGATGAGGGGTATTCACATAGTCAAACCACAATGTATCAACCAGCATGGTCCAGCGGGTGCATACAATGTATTGACTGACACAGGGCCAGCAGGCCTGCTGGCAATTGAGCAGAAAGGGATGGCTGACAGTGCCGGTACAAGGTAAAAAATACACCAGCAACCAGTGATGTATAAGAAGGAGTATAGATATGCACATATTGTATGATATATACTTTTACATTTTTGTGTATATGTTGCCTGTTGACAAAGCAGCATTAGCACTAAGTCATGCTCTTGTCACATGTCACATCACATGACAAACATAAGCACCGTCACAGGCACTTGGACTGGATCATTTGCTCTTGCCATACATTGACAATAGAAGCATTGATCACACAAGGCTGTGTGGAATGAATACCAGCACACTTCCATTATGCTATCTATTATTAGTACAATAGAATAGCTGACAGCTCTCTGGTCCACAACTGTCAATGTAGATGTTAGTGTAGTATGCACAGTATGGTTACCCTAGACCCTCTGTAGTATATAAGGACTCTTAGATAGCCCAATTATGATAACTCTCTCTGTCCTTTCAACTTGCTCTTACAAGCACAACTCTTAGCATCAAGCTTTCACCAGTATTTCATTAGCAAGGCAAGTGGTTTATCTATTGTACACTACCATGTGTGCTTGTCATACACTTTGCTTTCAACAGGTTATGGGCTCTGGTTAGCCTGTACAATATGCAAACCCACATGTGCATGTCCAGCCTTTGGCTCATGCTGCACTGCAATTTCTACACATTGAGGGTACACTGATTAGCCTTGTTGAACTGGTGATGATTGTCCTTTGGGCTTGGATCAGACAAGTTCACCAGTCCCACTATTTGCTACCCTTGGTTGTATGCTATTGGCAGTTCATAGTGCATTGGAAGTGTTCATCTGCTCACAACTTGATGCTTACAAACCTTGCTTTATGCAGATCACAATGGCCTCCACTGTCATTGCCAACCTCCCCATCCTCAACAGTGCCATTGACTATGACAAGTGGCAATACAACATTGGAGGATACTTCGACTGTCTCACAATGACCTGCCCCAACTTGGGAATGGTCACCCTTGGTACTGTCATGTGCAGCACAATTATGCACATCCCCAATCCCTGTCCAGCTGTCCTTGATGATCAGGGCAACACTGTTTGTGCTGCTGGCGCTGCACTTACACCAGTGCAGGTTGCCTTGCAGAACAAGTGGGACATGGTCAATTGAAACACCATTTTGGCCATCACACAGCAACTAGGGAAGGAGATCAAAAGACACTCCTTTGACATGAGTTAAGAACTCTGGGAATCTCTGAGAAATTGCTTTGGTGGCTTTACAGTTACCTCTGTCTTCTAGAATATCACTTGGCTCCAGGACTTCCAGTTCTCAGGCACGGCTGATCCCACTACAGAAATTGCCACATGGGTCAACAAGATTAATGTGTTATCTGTGAATGGTCTTGACATTGACAAACCAGTTCAAGCATGCTGGCTTATCCAGCGGATCCCACCTGCGTGGGATCATGTGAAGCAGAGACTCACATTTGAGTATTCCCAGAATGTCCTCTCCCTAAATATAGGGATTGTTGCTGCCACTGTCTGCCAGGCATTTGACAATGTGCAACAAGCACAAGCCCATGCTGCCTGCTTCTTAGGGGTCCATAATCACAGACAGAACCCCAACTGGAACTACCAATGTGGCAGTAATAACAATAATTCCAAATGAGGCCGCCAGCAGCAAGGGCAGCAGCGTTTGCAGCAGCAGGGGAACAACAATCTGTGCCCCCCAGTGCAACCCCAGCAACAGCAGAACCAGCAGCCCCCTTTCCAGAATAACCAGTCTGGTCAGGAAGATCAGAAGAAGCATGGCTGCCGCGGAGGCCAAAAGAAGAAGGCTGCAATCACTGCAGCAGCAGCAACCAGCTCAGGTGCACCTGCTATCACCAGTGGCAGTGCCAACCCTTTTGTCCAGCCAGGACATAGTTTGATTGCCCCTGTTGTAAACACCGCAATGGTCTCTTCTTTGGCTTTTGCTATGATTGCCAAACATTTTGCTTCCCCCTCAACTCATACCCTACTCGCTCAAATGAGCAAGGCTGAATCCTTTCTGGCCATGTTTGCCACAACCAACTCTGCATGGGAGATACTGCCTGAAGGGCATCTGTGAGGAAAAATGGCCTATCAGCAGGCCAAGCATTGTGCCATAAAGCACTATGCAAAGCATATGGGACAGAGGCTTGAGCAAGACATCTCACCACCTCAAGATGGCTTTGACACCACGTTCTGGCAATGCACTTTGCCCTGTCCCCCTTTGCCCCTCATCACTCCTATGGAGCTTGAGGATGATGCTGTCTCGCTGGGTACTCTGTATGGGAGTGATTCTTACTTGTATGTACCAACTCATTTCTTATCTGGATCATTAGCTAACATGTGTTCTCAGTTTTGGGCGCTGCATGCCCTCTCCTCCTACAATGTGCAGCTGAAGTGCCAGGCGGTGATGTTGGAGATAACAGACTTTTGTATGAACCATGTTGTATATACCAGCTATGATTGTACTGCTCTGCTGGCCTTAATGGCCGAACATAATTTAGTTCCCCCTGTGTTGAGTTTAGTCCCAGAAAATGTGAAATGTGAGGTTGCATTGTGCATTGACTGCACTGCAATGGAAGCATCCTATGGAAACAGGACAGATGCTCTATGGCTGTTGGATTCTGGTGCCTTGCAGCACTTCATACTATATTTAGACAACTTTACACAGTTAGACCAATTGGTCAATTATAGATTTGTAACAACTGCATCCAAAAAGCTCTCCATTATGGGTTGAGGTACAGTTGTCATGCAGCATCATGTGAATGGAAAAAAAAAGATCAGCCATATTTGGCCAGTCTACTATGTTCCTAAGTTTGTATCATGGCTCCTTTCACTTGGCACATTTTTAGCCAAAGGCTTGAAAGTTGAAGCCAATCAAAAAAGGATGATCCTCTTTATGCCCCAAGGCAATGGATACATGGAAGCAGTACTGCAACAGAATGGTGTGACCATCCATTATGTTCACACATGTGTCATGAACAATTGTGCCTATGGCATGTCTGTAACATTAGATGCCTTGACATATGATCTCTGGCACTGTCAACTTGGACACCTGTCTCATGATGTCTTCCAAAAAGTCTGAGAACATACCCATGGTGTTGCACCTTTTACTCCTAGGGATACCAATGTTTATGAGGGATATGTTGAGTTGATATCTCCACTTGTCACATATAAGCTATATCTGTGTAGTCTATATCTGCACTAGATAAGGTTCCACCAGATGAATCTAGAGATAGATCATCTGAGACCCACATTTGATCCATGGTGGAGTACTCATGTATCCACTCCATTCTCTATGGACCCACCTGTCCAGAGCAATCCACTGGACAATCCTATGCTATATGTAGAACTCCTCCACTATATGATTCTGTAGATACTTCTATGAATAGTCTTTTAGAATATGTATATAAACCCTATGTATTTATCTCTATTCTACAGTTTAATACATCTCTTCTACCACTCTATTGCTATACAAACTCTCTACTCTCAACTCTATTATCTATACAATCCAGTAAGTGTTAGATCACCTCACCACTGTGCATAGCACCATTATGGGTGCTTCCCCATAGTCCTATCCATTAGGACACTGTTGCTGCTAGAACATATTCACAACAGGATGTGCTCTTGGTAAGCTGCACCAGAAACATTTTCCACCTGTCAAATTGACCGCAAAACATTATCTTGAGGTCATACACTCAGATCTTATGGAATTTCCTAACCCTTTGTACCACAAGTACAAGTGGGTAATAACCTTCATTGATGGATATACCAGCCATGCAATTGTAGTGTTCCTTTGCCACAAATCCAAGGTGTTAATTGCCTTTGCAAACTTTGCAGCATCCACCAAGAATGCATATGGCAAGGTCAAATGTCTTCACACCAATAATGGAGGCAAATATTTATCTGAGGCATTCAAAAAATTCCTCTCATAACAGGGTATTGAGCATATGACATCTGCTCCCCATATTCATCAGCAAAACAGTCATGCAGAGCAGTTTAACCACACTATATGCAAAAAGAGCGAAGCAATGTGATTACACACAAACTTCCCAGAATTTTACTGGGAATTTGCTGTTCAAACCGTGGTATATTTATATAATTGCATGCCAATGTGCCAATTAAATTGGCAGATGCCCCAGGAAGTCAGGACCAGCATTAAACCGGATCTGCAATGACTAAAGGTATTTGGCTGTGGTGCTTTTGTGTATATGCCACCTGAGAAGCAAAAGTCTAAACTTAGTCCACACTCAGAACCAATGCTTTTCATTGGTTATAGTGGTAATGTGAACTACAAGTTCATGCAGCACATAGAAGGTAATGTGATTTTTGAATCACCCACAGCCATATTTGACAAGAATTGGTTCCCTAAAAAGCCAGTAGATGTGACCTGCCATAAAGAGGCAATAGAGCATGGCAGTATTCCACATCTTCCTCCGTCATTATGCAATGATGATGGAAAAAGTTCCAACAACACTCCTCCCCTACCTCCGGAAAATCCCACAATTGGTGCAGTGTTGCCAAACATTCCTGATCCACCTGTGCCTGTGCCACCTCCAGCACGTCCCCCTCCTCCACCACTGGTGTGCGAACCTACTCTACCTGTGCCAGGATTGCCTCAGAGATCTCTACCAAGAGATCCCCCTCCTGCTCCTCAGCCTCTGTTAAACAACTGGCAAGCTCTGGATTGTGTGCCAGAACCCCAGCCCCAGAAACCATGCAGATCTATGTGTGTTTTGCAACCACCATTGCATTCTGGCAATATGTACAGCAAAAGGAGAATCCTGTCTCACATCATCCACAACTATGGATGTGAAGGTGAATGGGTTCCTCCACAAGAGCAACTTGTGTGCCACTATGCTTTCCAATGGCATGGTGTTATGGTTCACCTAGAGGGCACCACAGGGATGGCCGCTAGGCTAGTCAACACTGAAGGATCACTTCAACAATCACCCTTGGCTGACAACACTAGTTGTCCTGGAGTACTGAACAGAGACTGATATCTTCTACTGTTGACAAACAGAAGAACACTAAGTTCACTTGAGGGAATACAACAACAAGTTATATTTGAGAGAGAGAGAGAGAGAGGACAAGAGTAAAGAGGGAGACAAATGAAAGGTTGAAGCTGAAGCTTCAACTACAGAATAGTCCATTATTTATACAATTTGAGGTACTTCTGTCTTTACTATTTTGTCCATTGCTAACTAAGATGAAACACTGCCGACAGGATTGGAAGGGATGTTGGAACAAGATGGTGTTCTGGGAATGGAAGCTCATTGTGAAATGGAAGACAACGGATCTACGGAATCCATACTATTGGAATTCTCTTGATTCAAAGGCAATAACAATGTGGAGAAGTGGCTAATAGTGAGATTGACAGGGGAGTCGGTCTGGTGGAGGTCGTAGGGTCGGCCCATCAGGTATGGGTGAGTGAAGGATGTATCTCCAATGATCTGCCTCCATCTGTAGTTGTTGGCTCTGGTGAGTGTGGGCCAAGTAATTGTAGTCTTGTAGAGTCCGTGCCAATAGATATGGATGAATGGTGAATTATCCCATACCTAGCAAAGGTGGTGGTTGAGGTACTGGGACTTGTACCAAGGAGGCAGAGGGGTTCTGTGTGGAGAGGTAGATTGGCCTGGTACTTCTTCATAGTCCAGAATGTCGAGTAGTTCGAGGCACCACTTGTATAGCCAATATAGAGGGTTCATTGTTGAGACCATAACACATGGTGTACATCCACCTGCTCAAGATCTTGCACCTGAACAAATTGTGGAACAATGTGCACATATGTATTGGCAGCATATTGAGCAAGGGTTCTTACTGTTATATTTCCTTGGAGCAATTGTGTACTATAATATCCATCCATCCCTATCAGCACCCTGCTTGTCATGGACCTGCTGCTTCTCTACCTGCAACTCCTACATTGTTTACTAAGCTACTACATTAGCACTTACTCAGCCACTATTACAGACTCTCCAATAGAAATACACCAACAGTATATATACACCTAGATACTCTGCTGTATTCCTTATGCTTTACCAACTTGTTAATTTCCCTTCTCTTCTCTCTCATCACCCTCAAGTCTTTATTACTTGTTGCAACCTGAGTTGATCACTTAGAAAGGTTGTAACACTTACCTGTCTTTCCAGACAAGGAACCAGATAATGCTGAAGAACCCATGGATGAAGACACCCTGATTGCTAAACTAGTGGAAGAAGGGGGGCTGTTAAGCTCGAGGACAGACTAGGGCAGACCGTCAGCCGATTGGGTCAGTCGAACGTCGGCGGAATAGGACCTTGGCTTCAACGTGTGTGTTGCGCCGTCCCTACTGTCGTGGTCCTGATTTCAGACAGAACAGAGAGAGAGTGCGCCGAAGCGACTTAGGGAAGAGAGGCAGAGTTACGAGTGCGAAGCTAAGTTGATATTCAGACTAAGGAAATACATGACAGAGTACGAGGCTTTATATACTCGAGGGAAACGGAGAAACGGAGTAATGGAGACGAATAGGAGAAAAGGGATGACGTGGATACAAGGGCACGCGACGAGGAGCAGGCACAGGAGCTAGGAACGCGCACACAATAGGACAAGCAAGTATCCAACGGAAAATAACAGAATGAAGAGATATGAAATAGACGGAGAAACTACGGACGGAACTGAGACATACAAGAACAGGAACGAGTCGGTCGACAGTCGGTGAATCGCCCCATGATGCGTTGGTCGCCAAGCGACCGTGGGTTAGCAGCCAGTTACCCAAAGGTAACTGGTACGGCGATGGTTGAAGTCGGCCGACGTCGGAGAATGGTGAAGGGGTCGCCGGGTATAGTCGTGATCGGGGCAGTGTCGGTCAGGTAGCGTCGGTCGGATGTCGGTCGGATCGGGTCGTGACAGGGGCAAGATTTGATTGACTTTTTTTGTGCAAAGTCGGTGGAAGTGATTGAG
>QFDT01004046.1:0-17515 GCA_003315915.1 Macrolepiota dolichaula | reverse complement strand
GTGACCCATTGCGACTTATAGTGATTTTATATTGATTTCACTTCTACTACCTAACTAGCACATTAACGGTGCTGCACAGCCAGCAATCAGGATACTTATGCATGGGAAGTCTTGCAGAAGCCTGTCTGGGCTGTCTGGGATGGGTCATATGTTCTTGGATGTGATAAATGCAAGTGTTTCTTCTGGCATCATCTGGAGAATGGTTATTTTTATTTGAGGCCATATCAGGAACCCTCACCTGTAGAACAGGTGGTTATTGAGCATACAGTTAGTGAGGAATCAACTCCCAAACCTCTGGTTTCTAGAAAGACTCTGCAGTTGTTCATGGTGAGTTTGTCAGTGCGTCCTACTGGAACTGTTGTTGTTCATGTGTGTTTATAGGAGTGCATTAGGTTCAGGACAGTTTGTGCTTTTTGTCACCCAATTTAATAGAATCACTCCCACCCAAGTTTACAACTACTATACACAAAAGTATATTGTCATTATTTTGTTTTTGTTCTGCCTCTCTTATGAGATGGAAGTCATGACATAATTAGACGAATAGCTACAACACAAAGTACTCATGTACATATTCTATTGGAATGAATGTTTCTTGGCTTAGAGTTTTGTCATCCTCCCTCACTCACAAGTTTTCTGTTCTCACTCTCCACCTCCCTAACAATTGGCATGGCCACTCAGCAAACCTTTGACCCACCTTTTGCTAAGGTTTTGAATCCCTTCGCCCTGCACAAGGTTCCTTCTCAATACCCTCAATGTTACGACCAAAGGTCGTATGACTCACAGTGGTATAGCAAGTAGTGTGTATCGGCATCTATACAGACTTATTCCAATATGGTTCTCAACTATAACTAGAGTCATGTGTCTTCTCAATTAAGAGACAAGTGTTACGACCTTCCTAAGTGATCAACTCAGGTTGCAACAAGTGATGAAGACTTGAGGGCGATGAGAGAGAAGAGAAGGGGAATCAACAAGTTGGTAAAGCGTAAGGAATACAGCAGAGTATCTAGGTGTATATATACTACTCGGGTATTCCTACTGGAGAGTCTATAACAGCAGCTGAGTAAGTATGACATAGTGGCTGAGTAAACAATATAGGGATCGCAGGTAGAGAAGTAACGGGTCCATGACAAGCGGGGCGCTGATAGGAATGGGTGGATATTATGGTACACGATAGCCCCAAGGGAATATAACAACAAGAGTTAAGAGTGAGTAGAAAAGCATGTATATGAGAAGAGGGGACTACAATCCAAAGCTAGAGACTACTATCAAAGTAAGTACTCTATAAATACTAAGAAACTTGTGTGTATGGCTAGTGATACTTATGTATGTAAAGCATGTAAGAAGTGATGAAACAGGAGTCCAAAACAGGAGAGGGAAACTCGTGTACTACATGTGTGATCCTTGTGTAATGATGTCATATGGTGATATTGTAACATTATCCCCTTTCTACATTTGTTGTCTCAATGAACTTGATTGTAGGATGCTGGGTTCATAAAAGTCCTTGTCGTCATGTTCTGGGCGGTTATCATGGTAGTAGGGTTGTTGTCTTGGGGAGGAGGGTCGTCGTCTAGGATTGTAGCAGGGTGATCAATGTTTGTAATAGGGGTTTCTTGGGCAGTCTTGTGGGTTATGGATGGGTTTGAATATTTGGCAATGTGGGCACTGGAATTTTTCACACCAAGGGGCTGTGTGTCTGGGACCGATCTCCTTGCAATATTTACAAATTTTCTTTGGGCAATCCTTCCTTCTGTGGTTTGGTTCATCACAGTAGCTGCAGTAGAATGTGCTATCTTTGTATTCTTTTCACTGGGGTGGTAATGGTGCCTTGTCTTTTGGATATTGGGCAGGGGCGTTTGGTTGAGCGTTAAGAGGTGGTTGAGCAACTGGGATAGGAAGTGAAATGACGTCTTCTTTTAGTTTCTCTCCAGGAGGGGGAATCAATGTGGGAAGTTGTTGTTGGAGGAATCCCAATGGTTGTCTGGATAGGATAGGAAATGGTGCTGGGGGTTCAGGTTCCTTTGACTTAGTGAGGGCGGCAGGTGTTCTTCTGGAATTTGGTTTGTCGTTGTGTTGGGAGAATACATTGGTGAATGAGTTGGGGAATGGTAATTTGCCCTGTTTCTTGTGAATCTTTTGTGGGTCGGTGGAATCCAGTACCAGTGCAGGGATATTGGGAGTAGAATCCACATAAACTTTGATATAGTACAGGAGATTGGTGGAATTGGCTGTGGATTCAATGTAGCAAAAACGAGTAAAGGCAAGGGCGTATGATTGTTGGATGAGGTAGAATTGTTTGTAAGCTGCGGAGAGGGCAACAAATATAGCAGAGGCAGGGAGATCCTCATTGGGAATTTGGGGGAAGAAGGCATTGTGATGTTCAACAGTGGAAAGGATGGCATGAAGGTGTCTAAATTCAATATCGGTGAGGAAGGGGATAGTGGTGGTGGAGTCCATGGTAGGCTTGGGTGAAGAGGTTCTGTTGGAGCTAGAGGAGGAGTGTTGGTTGGTTCCATTGGACATGAGTGCTAGTAGTGGTGGTGATGGTTCAAGTTGTGTTGGTCAAATTTAGCTCCTTGGTCGGATATATATACATCCTGGTGATTTGAATTGCCACTGTGTTAGGAACCCGTCCAAAGATCTTCCAGACGACCTCCGCTGTCCGTTAAGCTTTCCCCATAGCAACAGGATCTCGGCTCCTACACCACCATTCAGCCACAGCACTCCGTCGGTCCGATATCACCTCTCCGCTCTCCCATGGCTTTATCCCCTCGGACTTCCCTCCTCTCGGTTACTCGGGCATCTCGGTCGCTGTTCCTCCGGCGACCTCGGCTATTCGGTTTTCTCTTAGTTCCCGGACCTTCCTATTCTGTCTTATCTTTTATCTGATCCTCGCATCTCCTCCATCCCTCCGAGTTTCCTCCGTAGCTTACTTATTCGCTCCGCGTCCACATGATTGCTACAACTTCTTATTCCTTTGTCTTCCTTTGTCCTCCTTTGTCTTCCTTTGTCTCTATATGTTCCTTTGTTCACTATCCTATGTAGTACGTCATTAGTAGACCTTATGATTAGTACTACTCTCTTATCCACTGCAGTATATAAACCTAGCCTACTATGTTTGTATTCTCCAGTCTGATAATCAACTTAGATTCCTTCTCCTAACTTGTGTCCGAACCCTCCGTCCATTTGCCTCCGTCTTCGGACACTCTCCGTCTTTCTCTCTCTCTGTCTTTCCTCCCTCCGTCTTCGGATGACCCTCCGCCTTCGGGTGTTCTCCCGTCCTTGGTTCTCAAGTGAGACCATCGCGATACCGAGAGGGGCACAACACATAAGTTGAAGCCAAGGTCTCGCCCCCTCCGCTCCGTCTCCGACGTCCGCTCCGATGTCCGGTGTTCGAGTCTTAACACACTGTTTGTTGAATGGAGGTAAACAATAATTCCGCTGGTATAAATTTAGAATTGTCAACGCATTTTCAGTGAGGTTGTCTTCTGTTAACCATTCATTTTCCTCGTGTTCAAACCCTTTCCATTTTACTAAGAAGAAGTCTTATCCTTGTGTGGTTTGGTGATTGATGATTGCCTCAACCATGTATTGTTCTTGATTGTCCAGTAGTTTGGGTTGTGGTGTTTTTGCTGTTGGTTTGTGAAATGAATTGGTGACATATGGGGTTAGTAATGCTGCATGAAATACCAGGTGGATCTTCCAGTTCTTGGGTAATTGAAGGCAGAAATTAACTTTTGACAGTGCTTTGGTGATCAGGAATGGTCCTAGTTGTTTTGGGGCTATCTTCTTTGATGGATAAGGGAGTTTCAGGTTTTTTGCTTCTAACCATACTTGGTTGCCTTGTTTGAATGGGGGTGTTTTTCCCATGTTTCAGTGCTTCATGCATTCTGCCATGAGTTTGTGTGCTGCAATTGCTTCTTTTTGTGATTCTTCTAGTTGTTTCAGTTGTACGTTTGTGTCTGGGTGGTTATCTGGTGTGATGATTTGTGGTAGGTTGGGGGGTTTTATTTCCATGATAAGTTTGAATGGCAATTCAAGTCGGTTGGTATGTGTTCTTGAGTTGTGGGTGAATTCTAGGAGTGGGATATATGTTGACCATGTCGTGGGGTTGTTTGTGCAGTAGAGGGATAGATAGGCTTTGATTTCTTGGTTAAAATGTTTGGTGCTTCTGTTGGTCTGAGGGTGATATGCAGTGGAATAAGCTTGTTTCACGTTTAGTTTAGAGAAAAATGACTTGATTGTTCTTGCTGCGAATCTGGGGTCTCTGTCTGAAATGATTTTGTCCAGCAATCTGAATTGTGCGAATAGTTTTTCAATGAGGATGTTGGCAATTCCATTGGCATTTATGGTTTTCTTTACTGGAGTGAGAATTATTCCTTTGGATAGCCCATGATCAATAATCAAAAGTATGATGTTGTATTCATTTGAAGGGGGTAGATTGGTGATTAGATCCATTGATACTTGTGTGAACGGTTGGTTAGTTGGTGGTGGTGGAATTGGTTGGATTGGTGGTTTGGTAGGGTGCTGGTTGATTTTGAATTGACATTTTGTGCATCCTTTGACATAGTTTTTGACAAAAGTTGATATTCCGGGCCAATATACTTCTTTTTTCATCAGCCAATATGTTATGGTTCAGCAGGCTCCTAGACCTAAGTTAGGAGGCGCCTAGCTAATTAAGGACTGAGATCCTTAACCAGCCTGCTAATAGGTGAATTGGCGAAGTGACGATACCAAAGTATAATCAGCAACCGATAGCGTTGAAGCGTCGCAGCTATGGGTCCGTTAACTTCAGAGGATTAGAAGTTAAGGTTGACCAATCTTGGATTAGACGGGTAACAGTTAACTTACAACAGAAGAGAATCAAAAACTTGGAGTTTTTGATCCTGTAATCTACGCCTATTTATGCAAGTCCAAGGTCATTGTGTACTATTGTATCTATGAGTCATAAATGTCTGTCCGAGTCATCGATCACAAGAGAGAGAAACTACTAGTACACTACAGAGCATCCAATGAGTCAGTCTGTATCTAGATCGTAGTCCATGATCTACTATAATGTTCTATCTACTCCGAGTCATCATTCTCTGAGACAGTAGAACATTCAGACAAGGTGGGGAAGCCCGTGGAGGACTCCTGAGGCGTAGGCGCTGCGGACGAGGACGAGGGTGAGGACAAGAGATCGTAGGGAACGATCTCCGAGGACATCTCCTGATAATAGGAGGCAATGGCACGGAGTGGTACATCTTCTGAGGAGTCAGAAGAAGCATCGGACACATCATTGAACAGCCAAGGCTGCAATGGATAGTGATGGCCGTATTCTCCTGACTCAATGAGTGCAGCAAGAACTTCAGGAAGTTCCTGCTCGTCGTAGAACATGTAAGGATGTCGCCAGGTGGTACAATTATCCATGACCGGATAGGGGTGCCATCCATTCTCAATGGCTGCCATCCAGCACATTGGATACGTGCTAAGGACTTCACCGTCTCCGATTATGTGGCGGTAGGGAGCCGCATGCATAGCTCGTTGTAGAACTGCATTAAGCTCAGCACAGTCGTAGACAGGGGGAAGAGGCGTGAGCCTGTAATCAGAAGTGTGTCCAGCAATGACTCTGAGAAGGTTCTGGCCCTCAGGAACTAGGACATGAGTCCCTGGGTCCATAACACAATAGGTTTCTTGTTCACCTGGGTGTCCTGCAGTTTGGTGGTTGTGGTATTGTTTGGTGATCTGTTGGTGAAGTTTGAGGTTGTTAGGTATTACTGGTTTGCCTTGATAGAGTAGGATTGTCCTGTCCGTTGTAGTGTACGTTGAGTATTCATTGTTTAAAAGATTCTTTGTGGATTTGGTACTTAGACTGTTGATTAGTTTGGTGATTGTTGGGTCATATTGATTGGAATAAATGATCCCTTTTTGGAGGTTAAGGTTGATGAGGTTGATAAATTTTTCTTTGGGTAACATGATTATATCTTTGTTGTTGTTGTCTTTGATTGGGATGTGGTCAGGTTGTCTGGAAAGTGTGTCTGCAGCTGGTATGCGGGTTCCGGGTACGTTGTTACAGCCAAAACAATTTCAATTGTGAATCCATTACAGGAGCTAGGAATATCACTAGTTACAATGCTAGTAACATTAAAGAACCCTCGCTAGGAAAGATATAGTACCTAGCTATGAAACTCGCTAGAGATTGGTCATTAGTACCCTTTACCGGAAAAGTGTACAGTATTGAGGAATAATACTATTAGCTTTGGATGAACATACCCCTAGCTACAGGTCTATATAGTGAGCAGAGCCTCACTAGCACATTCAAGTGTCTTGCTACAACTATCTATAGCGCCCCAGATCAGTAGATCAACAGATCACTAAGGCAAATGGGCCCTGAGGGCTAGCGAGTGCAACCCTATTCACCCAAAACAGCTAGCGAAGTCAGTCCATTTAGAATCTACAGTTCATCAAGACCAGTTCACAATATAATATTCTAGCTACAGCTCAATCCTAGCAATTAGTCAGTGCACAGCCACGCTAGCAAACCCCTCAGAAGCAAACTGAGACAGGTGTTGGAAGGACCAGCTAGTGAGGAGATACCTCACAAGGCACTACCAAGCTGCTCTGGGCACCAATAGGAGGAGCCCAGTTAGGTAGCAATCACTCAATAACTCACGACCACACATTGGAATAAAGATAATACTTAGGTATGCCTGACGGCCTGATGTCATAAGCTACTGACCCTATGTTAGGATTTTGCCAGAGCTCTTGTCCAGCAGTGCACGTTAATCCCGTACTGGATGTTACAAGGCTAGCTAGATCTCCCAACGGATCTAACACTTCTGGTCCTCTTCACTAGGACCTTGCTGTGGTCAGATAGAACAGCAGATAAGGGATGGCAAGAGTGACAAGTCTACCAGACTTGAAGTCACAGCCGAGACGAATGTCAAGTACCTTAGACAGTCGTCGAGGGAAGGAGGGAGAACACCAAGTAGTTCTTGCCTTGTTAGGGCTCAAAGAACTCAACACTAGGAGTGAGAGTAGAACACTGTCTAGTAGCAACAACGCTAAGATTCGAATTGGGAAAACTACCTACTTACAAGCTTGCTATTTATCGTGTATTGTACAAGCTATTGAAAAGGTGGTAGTTCGTCGGAATGAAAGAGGAAACGGAAGTCCATATCTAAACATAGGATGGGGAATAGCGGAGGTCTGTAGCTAAACATAGTACAAGAATGGAAGAAGGGAAAAGGAAAGAAAAGTGGGAGTCCGTGCTCCAAAGAGTCCAAAGTCTCTAAATTTAGCTGTTCTCCTATACCGGTGTTGTTTGTCCGTTTATTCCAAGTTAAGTTCTTCTTTGTTGTGAAACTCCCAGTTTTCCCATTGTGCGTTGACTACCATCATGTCTGTGAGGACATCAAAGGAATCAAAAATAATATTCATAACACCCTAGCTACCGATGGCAGTAGCTAGGTACTATAGCTTGTGAGAGCACTGTCCATACAGATACACATCCAAGATAACTAGATAGGCTTTCAATTGGTCTAATGAACCCTCAGCCCAGGTTATAGGGTAGCCAGTGGAAGTCCGACAGTCCAATAATCCAATATTTTACTGTTTTGTCATATGTAATCTAGTTAGCCTTGCAATGTATAAATACCCCTCGCTAGTGAGCGTGTTGGCCAAGTAATCTTGCCAGCTCGTCTAGTGATAGATCATATATAAGTGATTTATTAAGTGACTTGTCTAGTGTGAATTAAGATTTAGCTTCGGTCAATAGAGACCTCAGACTAAGGAAGTGAGATTAGATTAACAAGAATTCCTATAGATTGGATATAGTGAGTTGATTGACAAACGGTCACTAGCGTTCTCATCACATCTTGTATCAAGAGGGTACAAGTTGGTACGTTCACTAGATCAGGAGGGTATAACCACAGTGCAGCTAGCTACTGGCCTGTTAACTATCCTTGTGAATCCTTTATCTTGGTATCTGTAGTGACATAGCCATCATTTAGGATTTAAACTTACATTTCAATTAAACAACCTTGTCCATTGTCATCTAATGGCCACCCTGTTAGTGAGCCCCACTCGCTAGCTACTGAAACCACTAGTGAGACATCTTGCTAGCTACTACCACCCTTCACCCCCTATCTACCTATTTGATTATCCCCCCTTCAAAACTTGTTTGCAAGCACTAGCAGTTAGTAGTGGTGAACTTAGTGACCCATTGTGGCTTATAGTGATTTTTGTATTGATTTCACTTCTACTACCTAACTAGCACATTAATGTGTTCTATTTTGAAATTGAATTGTGATAGGGTTTCAGTCCATTGCACTTGTCTTCTTGTTAGTTTCTTTGGTTCTCTCCAGTACGTTAGGTTTTGATGGTCTGTTTGAATGATTGTTGTTCTCCTGGATCCTTCTAAATAATGTCTCCATTCTTCAAGTGCTCTGATAATGGCAAGGAGTTCCCAATTGTGGACGTCATAGTTTTGTTTGGCTGGGTTGAATGATTTTGAGTAAAAGGCTATGGGTTTCTGGTTTCCATTTTTGTCTTCTTGGTATAGTATAGCTCCGCTAGCATGTTTGGAGGCGTTGGTTTTGATGGAGAATGGTTTTGTTTGATTAGGCATGGTGAGGACTGGTTTCTGGAGAAAAGTGTTTTTGAGTTTATTGAATGCTTGTTCTGCTTCTTCAGTCCAGGCAAAATGTTGATTCTTTGAGAGTAGTTGGTTGAGTGGTTTGCAGATGTCGGCATAGTGGTGAATGAATTTTTGGTAGAAATTGCAGAATCTCAGGAATTTTCATATGTCTTTCACTGTTTTTGGGGTTGGCCATTCCTTTACTCCATTTAGTTTTGCTGTGTCCATTTCAATTTTGTCCAGGGTGATGATCATTCCAAGATATTCTAGTTGTTCTTGTGGAATTCACATTTCTTGGTCTTCAAGAAAAGATCATTGTCTTCTAATCATTTTAGGACTTCTATTGTTAGGTTCTCCAATTCTTCATTGTCTTTTGCATGAATGAGTATGTTGTCCATGTATATGATTATGCCTCCTTGTTCAATCATGTCTCCAAATATGTCATTCATCATATGTTGAAAGGTTGCAGGGGAATTGCACAAGCCAAAGAACATTACAGTCGGTTGGTAGAGTCTGTATGGATATCACAAATCCTGATGCTTACCTAAGCTCAAGATAAAGACAGGGAAACAGCAGTCTTAGATAAGCAGGTGAGAGATGAGATGAGATCAAGAGATCAGATAAGAGGCAAGGATAAGACAGGCTGAGCTGTAGACAAGTTGTTAAGTCTGGGTCCTACAGACGCCAGACAGCTAGTTTATATACACAGAGGACTAGGACCTGGGACACTACCAGATGACCCCAGGAACTCTAGTCCTTACTAATTACATGGAGAAACTAATATCTCCTAGCCAATGGCATAAAACCCTTACTGATTGTTAACAATGACACTATATGACAACATAGATAAAGATTTTATCTTACTGATCGTTCCAGAACCCTCTAGAACAATGAGGAGTGATAAACTACAGATGGCACAGATAATCAACACATAATATAGATAATAATGATTGGCGCGTAGCTCCTGAACGGATGCACGCCCCGCGACATCCCGGGTATTATCAGAATGCGACGGACGAGGGCTTTCCAACGGTACTAAGCACGAGGTAAACGGCCCAGTATTCGGCGAGATATAATGTAAACAATGTATTCTGCCAAATCTGTGACAATGGAGTTTTGAATGCTGCTTTCCATTGGTCGTTTTCTTTGATTCATACATTGTTGTATCCTAGTTGGACATCAAGTTTGGTGAATTTTCTCAATCCTTTGAGTTTATCCATAATTGTGGAGATCATTGGTATTGGATATGCATTTTTGACCATGTGTTTGTTGAGGTATCAATAATCTTGGCAAGGGCAAAGTTTTCTGTCTTTCTTTGCTATGAAGAACATTGGTGATGCCATTGGTGATTTCAATTCTTTGATGTATCCTTTTGCGAGGTTTTCCCTGATGAATTTTTTCATTTCTTCCGATTCTGCAGGGGATAGTTGATACAGTTTGAATGATTTTGGGGTGAATTCCTTTGTGGTAATGATTTTGTGATCGCACAGTCTTTCAGGAAGAAATCGTTGGGACTTCTTTTCATTGAAAAGGTTGCTGAATGCAGTGTATTGTTTGGGAATGGTTGTTTTGGTCTTTTTTGTCTGTTGAGCTAGCTCTGCTGCCGTGGTGGTTTTTGCGTTTATTTTGTAAGGTGTAAAGAAGGTTTTGTTGAGGTGTTGTTGTATTTCCCATATGTCAAGGTCTATGTTCACTAGGTTGTGTTCCATTTGATAAATCTCAGTTTCAAGTTCTTCTTTGAGTTTAATATCAAAATTATTGATTGCCACATAGTTTGTTGTTGTATTTAGTAATGGTTGTAGGAGGGGATGGTCTTTCTGCTTTTTCCAGTTTAGCGTCTTCTTCTTCCAGTTTATTTTGGGGTCTTCTTCTTCCAGCCAAGGGTATCCAAGGATTAGGTTCTTTTTTCCTATATTGGTGATGTAGGCAGTGATGGTACAGTCTCTTCCATTGATGATGGTGTTGATTGTTGTTTGGTGAGTGATCGTTCCCCTTTTGTTTAAAGTTCCATCTACATTTGTGGCAATGATTGGTTTAGCGAGTGGTTCCTGTGGTAGTTGGTGTCAATTTGCTAGTGTTTCGGATATGAAATTTTCTTGTGCCCCGGAATCAATGAGTGCAGCGACAGCCGCTTTAGAAGAAGTGGAAAAGGATACAAATTTGAGTGGTATAAATAATGATTTTTTATTTTCTGACAAAGGAAGATGAATGGTGTTTATCTGCTCAGCAGATGATACAGGAAAGTAAGAAGAGTAAGAAAAGTTTGGAGGTCCAACTGGGGCTGTCAGTTCAGCTGTCCTCAATTGTGAAAATCCTGTGGTTGCTCTCATGGTTGGTTCCATCCTTCCATAATCATCATTTGGAGTTCTTCTTGTTGTTCTTGGGGGACATGGGGGACAGAGTGGAATGTGTCTAACATAGCATTTGAGACAGAGACGACTGAAGCATTGAACTTCCTTGGTGGGTTAAACCAATAATTGCCAACACTGGTTGGGCGAGGCCCAGTAGGGAATGTGTTCCTTTGAGAAGGAGGAGAAGGTTGATATTGTGGTCAGTTTGGAGGTTGGTACATATTCATTTGTCTGTTTCAGTTGGGGAAGGTAGGGCATTGGGTGGCTTGGTGTCTGGTTTGTCCGCATCGGAAACATTGTCCTCGTTGTAGTTGTTCTTTTTCAATTGGAGTTAAATTGAATGCTTGTATGGCAGTGAGGCCTTCTTCTTCAATGATGTGATTGACGTCAAAAGTGGGTTCTTCTTCCTCTTCCTCCTGGTATTCCTCATGTTGATAGGTGTTGTAATTGTCCATGTCCATGGTGTATGGGTCTTTGAGGGGTTTTTGGTATTGGACTGCAGATGGTGATTGATATAGTCTGATTGGAGTAGGGGGTGTGTATTGGGTGCGTGTGGAGAAAGTATTTCCTCTTTTGATGTTGTAAAGGGTGTCTGCTCTACACATTCTTGCATCCAGTACTCTGGTTTGTGTGTACCAATTGTTTGGGGAGTTCAGTGGGTTTTCAGCGGTCTCTAGTTTGTATCCAATTTTGGAGTTGATTGCTTTTTTGTAGATGTCCATAATTGCAAGATTGTCATTGAGGCCTGCTTTTCTGACATAATATTTGAATTTGTTGTTGAAATCCTTGATTGGTCATCCATTTTGTTTCATGGTGCATAAGTGATGATAGGTAAATACTGGTTCATCAGCTGGTGTGAAGGCAGTAGTGATATCTTGTACAAAGTCTACTCATAGAGAGGGATTGTAAGTTCTGTTTACTATGTTTGCTGCTCAATGTGCCTGTAGCCAGGCTAGCGCCTCGGGTCCTTGCATTGATGCTTGTATAAAGAAGATCCTTCTTGCATCGGTGTCATAGATGTGTTGGTTTGCTTCTAAGTATATCTGGTTCATCAACCACCATTTTTCAAAGTCAGATTGATCTCCTGTGAAGGGTGCCAGTTTCAATAGGGAGAGTTTCTTGTTGTTTTCAGCCTGCTGGATAACTGCTGGTGGTTGTTGTGCTGCCTGTCCTCCTGCTTGTCCTTGTTGACCCATGATTGGTGGTGGTGTTGGTGGCTGTGATGGTAGAGGGGGAAAACCTAATTGTAGCGGTGAAGCGAATGGTAATAGAAGTGGGAGTACTCTTGGTGAAGGGCTTCAGTAGAGAGAGTTAACAGGGAAGTTTTCTTGGGTAACAGTAGGTAACTCGGTGTTGCTAGAGCTTGAGTGATAATGTGGGAAAACTTGTTCCTGTTCAACTGGAGATGCAGGTTTGGAGGGAGGTAGAGAAGGGCTCCTGCTTCAATGATGTTCCTGAGGAGTATGTGGTGCTGTTCTAATGTGGTGACCTTGCGTTGAATATGGATGGTTTTCTTGGGAATATGATTGAGATAGGGGAGTTGCCGAAGTTGACGCTTGTGGTAATGGATAAGTTGGTACAGTGGAAGTTTCTGGAGTAGTGGGATGAGGTTGGTTCTTCAAAGAGTGGCTTTTTGGGATGCTGGAGATGTATTTGCAAAAACTACAGGGTGGCACCTTGGGTAGAGGGCTTCATAAGGTAAGCGAACCTGTCAAAGTCTGGTATCTGGGATATAGGTTTGTTTTCAGTGGATGTAGGGAGGATTGATGTTGGGTTTGATGCAAGGCGTGGTGATTGGGATTCCTCTGATTAAGGTTCAGCAGGACCTGAGGTTTAGAGCTTTGGATTTTGTTACAACCAAAGGTTGTATGACTTGCAGTGGTATAGCAAGTAGTGCATATCAGCATCTATACAGACTTATTCCAATACGGTTCTCAACTATAACTAGAGTCACATGTCTTCTCAATTAAGAGACAAGAGTTAAGAGTGAGTAGAAAAGTGTGTATATGAGAAGAGGGGACTACAATCCAAAGCTAGAGACTACTATCAAAGTAAGTACTCTATAAATACTAAGAAACTTGTGTGTATGGCTAGTGATACTTGTGTATGTAAAGTGTGTAAGAAGTGATGAAACAGGAGTCCGAAACAGGAGAGGGAAACTCGTGTACTACATGTGTGATCCTCGTGTAATGATGTCATATGGTGATGTTGTAACACTCAAAGTATGTGTTTCACTATAGGCCAACTGGCAGCCTCACTCCGTGTTGAAATCCTGCCAGTCCCAGAAAGCAATTCAACTCACCACCAATCATTGCTTGATCACTCTAAAATGCTCCGAATAGGATCAAAAACATCACAAGTTCTGCTATATTCTCAGTATTCAGACATTCTTCTTTCTACAACATATATGTACAATCTTTAATTTCAGTGATACTGCCGGTGCACGGGGTTGCTGATCCTGTCTCAAACAGGAATACAGATGGCCTAGGTACAGTGTCATCAGCCTGGCATTCTACTAGCTCAGTTGTAGTTGACCGACCTCTCCAGGTACCAAATTGGTACAGTTAGAGTTGATGGCAGGTTGATTGACCGCTATGATGTTAGCCCTGAATATTCAAGGTTGGTGAACACTGTTGTCGTCTCGCAGAGAGCACCCATATACTTACGCGGTAGTCCCAAACTTTGCAGCAATGGTGCTACAGTTATCACCTGCTTGGTGTTATATTCCCTTGGGGCTATTGTGTACCATAATATCCATCCATTCCTATCAGCGCCCCGCTTGTCATGGACCCGTTACTTCTCTACCTGCGATCCCTACATTGTTTACTCAGCCACTATGTCATACTTACTCAGCCGCCGTTATAGACTCTCCAGTAGGAATACCCCAGTAGTATATATACATCTAGATACTCTGCTGTATTCCTTACGCTTTACCAACTCGTTGATTCCCCTTCTCTACTCTCTCATCGCCCTCAAGTCTTCATCACTTGTTGCAACCTGAGTTGATCACTTAGGAAGGTCGTAACACTTGGACTGTGTAGATGGGTTCCCCAGGCGGGCAGATACCCTGAGCATGCACAGAGGCTGGGAGGCTCTTGGTGAGCACCACAATCATCAGACAAATGTCTGTCTCACCTATGACGGCGCAGAGGATAGTGAAGAGAGTGCCAGTGAACATTGTTGTCGATGGTTATTCAAGTTGGTGCTGATGCTGGAACACCGTCTTGAATGTGGTCCTTATATACGTGTAAACTGCCTCAAGGTATCATTGCGTGACCTGTTTGCCTCGCTGGAACAGTCCAATGCCAACTGCTAACTTTGAGGGTTTTTACCTTCTGCAGCCATTGAACCAGCGATGAGCCGGCTACCACGGGTACAATGAGCATATTGTGCAGACCCATACGACTTGCTCAACATTTCGAACGAATAGTGACACTGCCATCGTGCCGTTGAAGCATGGACCCAGAGAAGTTCTGTGTTATTTACTACTTGCCGTGGTCAAAAGAAGCACTTCGAAGGTGTGCCTTCTCCTTTGGTGAGAATTCCGCTCTTTCAGAATCTAAATTAATTATGGGTGTGTGATTCGGAATACTCAACACTGGGTCTAGATTTTTTACTGGTTTCAGTGTATACTCCGACTCTGACTCAGTTATGCAATGTACGGCTTCCTTTCAATAGGTAGGCAACCCCACCTACTTCAATTTTTATAATGCAAATAAGCTGATCCTCGTGCGCCTTTGTTGAAGGGCTCAAATGGAACACTCAGCACATCCGCAACTGTCTCAGTATATGTTCTTTGATCGTCTATTTTTAGTATTGCCGAGATCCATTCAGAGGCAGCACATTGTATAGGGGTGGGTTCGAGTTGATCAGTTATGATCAAGGGACATAGTCAGGAAGCGTACCTTTGATCGTGCGTTACACACGCAATGCAGGTTTTGCAAATGAGAATTGAGCACCCGGCGTCATAGCACCGGTATAAGAAACTACTGGTAATTTAGAATGCCACTCCTCTGGAGGTATTCTTGTTCACGGCAATCTATTGCGCCACCCCTCGATCAAATATATTCTATTCATGGACCAGGCCTCGGCACCACTCGCTAATTGGTTACCTCCGAAGCTACCAACTGGGAATTCTATTAATGTCTTCGAGACACACGGGTAATGAGTCTCGGCCTAATCATAATGGTACTGACTTACACCCATAGTGAGCCGTGCCGCTTTTGATTTAACTCGTCTCCCTTGTTCAGCAAAAGAATACGGGGCGTCCCCTTTGGTCCGACCACTTCTGCCGATTGCCTGGACTTATCGGCTCTAATTATTGACATTATTCACTCTATCGCATGAGAAGTCTCTCAAGACGTAGAAACATATATAGAATACGTGTTCGGCACCTGTTCTGGGGTCATATAATAAATGCGAGACACCCACTTATGCATATAGACGCCTACGCAAGGGTTGTGGTCAAGGTGCATAGCCCGAGGCGGTTCTCTTGTGAAGCCGGTGCGATATGATATGCTGAGGGATGGGTTTAGAACGCTTTGACCACGGGCCGATCTTAAAATCATCGATCATGTTGAACACTGGATATTGAAGTACTAAAGTTTGAAGCTAGAGACCCAAAGTGCCATTGCTTTCACAAGGCTCAAAAACGGTTTTGGATGACCACTAATAGCGAGAGGACTCCCGGACGTGTCGTGATTGTTGTTGGTCTGGATAAATCCGCCGGGGAAATTGCTCAGCGTAACATCGTTGAAACTCTTGCGGCCTCCGTCCGGAAAAACACCACTGCCTTCGTTTGGATGTTCTGTAGCCGCCTTGGGCATCATCTGATTGCGATATTCAACTTTCGAGCAGTGTCAAAACTAAGTCATCAGGAATCAAATACGTGACTGACTCGGATGAGCTTCCCAGGGTTGCTGAGGATGGTGTTGAGTTGATCCAATGTCAATCCAACACATGTTGCATAAGTAGGCTTGCTGGCAGAGGTAAGATGGGACTACTTGTACCTGAGCGTCTTTTCTTGGGCGCTCAACAAATCAGATGTAATAACGTGCGAAAGGATCAATTGACAAGCTGATCACAAAGTTCAACGTTCAAGCCTCATTGTTTCCACCTCACTACGACCCATGCACTCGTTATTCAGGTCCTGTGTAGGCAAACCATATCGGAAGCGGAAACCAAGGGAGGTTCCTGGACATGGTAGCGGAGATGGTGCCCCGAGGTCAGTTCAGAGTTGGTTGACTAGATTTCGGTGACTGACAAGTAATACCTAGCGCCCAAACCAGACTCCCTGGCGAGGTAGCTGTTAACGTTGATCCCACAGCTGGGTCCCTCAACCATGCAAAAGGGACTTCAAGTCAGCTCACTGAGCACCCCGTTACTGCATCTAGTCGGCCAGATACTCCCGCGGGTCCGTCTTCTCCAAGCATCCCAGATGGAACCTCCGACATGAAGGTATTCAACAAGCCAGTCATCACAGGGGGAGCTTTTCACAATTCCAGCAACATTGTGATGTACAACACGAATATGGTCGATGGACAAAACTCAAACGAGGGACGGTGTAGGTTCATTGATTGTCAGCTCTTATGAGTGTTTGCTCATGAATGAAATGAGATAGTGATGGAATTACTTTCGGAGAATATCATCAAGGGGGCTGAATTCGATTCATCTGATCACAGACCCAGCTGCCATCCGGATACCCGTCTTGACATAACCCGCAAGATACAACTGTGGCTAGACAACCTTGCCCGCGAATACAAGATCTTGTGGCTCCATGGGCCAGCTGGGGTGGGCAAGTCGGCCATTCTCCAAACAATTGCAGAGGCCGCTGCCACACGTTTCCCTCCTATTCTCGGCGCTACGCTATTCTTTTCACGCCCAAACAACCGCGATGAACCAAAACGCGTCTTCCCCACTATTGCACACCGACTTGCCGTCATGTATCCTCGATATCGCCAATACGTTGTGGAGTTGCTCAGCTTCGATCTCACAATATTCGAAAAGACCATGCGAGATCAGTTCAAAGCATTCATCGTACGACCCTTCGTGGAAGAGAAGTTGACGGATGGGCTTTGTGACACCGTTTTGATAGTCCTTGATGGATTGGATGAGTGCAATGGCCAGGATCCACAGCGTGAGATCATCCTCCTCATTGCCGAATTCTCCCTCCGGTATCCAATGTCTCCCCTCATCTGGCTCGTCGCAAGTCGTCCCGAATCCCACATCCAGAACATGTTCTCCTCAAAAGCTGTACAACTGAGCTATGAGGAAATGCAAGTGTATGTTGATTCGAATCAGGGAAGCCTTGACGTCAAAAAGTATTTGCGAGACAGCTTCGTTGCTATTCGAGAGAGATACCCATATTCTATTCCAGCATCCGTGCAACAGTGGCCATCCGAGTCGGATTTGTCCACCATTGCCAATCGATCGTCGGGCCTGTTCATTTTCCCATCCACGCTCATTCGATATATCGGGGATGCGGTCTACGCAGACCCCGACTCTCGACTGAAGACAGTTCTTGAAGTCATCCAATCCACGTCACCATCCG
>QFDT01004035.1:0-66658 GCA_003315915.1 Macrolepiota dolichaula | reverse complement strand
CGGCGGTCCTGTCCGTGTCGACGAAGAGTGCGCCTCCCGCGATGTCATGGTCTAGTGCCCAAGAGGTCAGGACGACCGCGTTCAACGCGAAGAAAATCGCGGCGGGGAGGGAGAAGCGCATAGTTGCCTATGGGTGCCTGAGGGTGCGTTGGGGATTTCTACCGCACTGGGCTTTTTATCTTGGCCAAGAAAAAGGGTTGCATACTTTGAATGAACGTTGGGCAGACTTCAACAACCTTGTGTTCCCATTGGCCCACTGGATCACGATGGCTATCAGATCAGATCCTTGTTGGTAACCTGAATTGACCCTGCGGTCCCCTTTGCACCGCCTGCTGGCAGTTGCCTGAGCGTGCCAAGGTCATATAATATGAGGGTGCCAAGATATGATGCAGAGATGAATTGGTGGGACAACCACACTACCCAAAAGCGGCGACCATTCAGGGGGTCCGCCTTCGCTTGAATTATGCATCAAGAAATTACGGTCTCTTCTATGTGTTTGTTTCTCTAGTTCGACACGCAAGTCTTATAGCAATTCAAGGAGAATACGAGCATGATAGGAACAAGAAGCAACAAGAATTATGCCGGGGGGTTGTCCTATTGTTCCGAAGTTAGTGATAGTCATCATCTTGCAATGTTTGTTTCCTGCTATGTTTTTTGTCTTCATAGGGCCTTGGGCTGTGCTCAGAATAACCTGGGTATACGGCATATCACGGGTAGAAGTGATGGAGTGCATGTGGGGAAGCGTTGAGATATGAGGTCGGGTACTGAGCGCCGAGCATGAAAACCAGTTACTTTTAACATAAGTATTTGCTGCCGAGCTGTCCCAGGTACCTTCGCTAGCTTATTCGACTTTCTTACAAGTCTACAGGTTATCAAGTCCACAACACTAAAAAAGATGGTCGTGGGAGAAGAGACATCCTATTCATCATCATTAGCATCATGCCGCAGTGGGCTCCGACGCTGCGCAGGAGAAGATATTACGAAAATAATGGCCACCTTTCCACGCTTACGCTGGTTCGCACGAACCACCACCACCACTGCTCGTTATGACAGAACTCAAACCGGACAAGCCGGACAAGGAGGTGTTTGAAGATCAAGTTAGGAATGAGGCCCAGTTCGTTGTGGTACACCGACCCCGCCGATCCTTCTTTCGGCGCTTGATTCGGGTGTTTCTCGCATTTGGTCTTGGTTTCTATCTCTTTTTCTTGCATCTGAGGTGGAATGTTACTCCCAACACTTTCGGAGTAAAGTGCCCGAGGAAACGTTGGAATCATAAACCCATTACTGAGAGGATTTTTTTGTAGGCCATCCGATTTTCCCATTTCGGATATGTCTGAATTCGTTTTTATCTAATAGGGCTACTCCTAACGCGAGGAGTGCTATCCAGGCATCTCGTGAATATGCCGGTAGTCCCCATGTGGCCGGGTCCGCTGGCGACTACAAGACTGCCGAAATGTTCCTTACACTTCTTCAAGAATCATTGAATATCACATCACCAGCGAGTTTGCCCGTCTTCAATGCTGGATCAAACGAATCTCAAGAAGCAACCCGAGGAATCACAGAACGAGAGACGCCATCTGCTTGGATTGATACGTATTACCCCGTTATGAACACCCCTTTGCATCGGGCTTTGCAAATAGTTGATAAAGATGGTAGCGCGATTTGGAATGCCGATCTCAAAGAGCGTGTCCCGGAAGGAGACGCAAAGGACCCAGACGCGGCTGAGTATGCAGATGCGGTCCCGACCTTCCATGGTTTGAGCATCAGTGGAGATGTTACCGGCCACCTGATCTACGGCAACTACTGTACCAAAGATGTAAGACAGTTATCTTGAACCTCACTCGGATATTCACGATCTTGTCGCAGGACTATGACAAGCTCCTTGCAGATGGTAGTTATTTTCGAAATCCTGGTCGTCTGCCCGATTTTGATTGGCTATTATAGGAGCACCTTTGAAAGGATCTATTGTCCTCTGCCGATATGGTGCCATCTTCCGTGGATTGAAGGTACCGAATATCCTAATCCGTCATCTTCACAAATCTCACTCTATTTCAGGTCAAAGGTGGCCAAGAAAATGGTGCGGTCGGTGTGCTCATATATTCCGACCCTCGTGATGATGGCACAGTCACCGTTGAGAACGGTTATGCTGCGTGAGGGTTCATCTATATTTACCCTCTCCAACTCGCCTCATGTCTGCAATCCAGGTATCCTGATGGGCCCGCCAGAAACCCTACATCTGTCCAGCGTGGCAGTGTCCAATTCCTGAGCATCTATCCTGGTGACCCAACAACACCCGGGTACCCGTCATATGAGAATGCGACCCGCACGGATGGCACGAACATCCCGTCAATCCCAAGCTTACCTATCTCCTGGGACAACGCCAAGCATTTATTACAGGTTTTGGAAAAAGGTAGCCCTCTGAAGGATAGGCATGTTAGACTCGTCAACAAAGTTGATACAAGGGTGATACCAATTTGGAATGTAATTGGTGTCATTCCAGGGGTTATCAAGAATGAAGTGGTTTTTGCTGGTAATCATAGGGATGGTGAGATGCTGTTCCTTCAATCTACGAGCATCCGTTAATGCTTTCCTTTTTTAAGCCTGGGTAATGGGCGCCGTGGATCCTTCCAGTGGCACGGTTTCTGTCCATGAGGTTATTCGCGGCTTTGGGCGTTTGATGAAACTTGGCTGGAGACCCCTTCGCACCATTGTAATCGCAAGTTGGGACGCAGAAGAGGTAAGGTTTGTGGTGCTTGCAAACGTGAGCGGAGGCTCATACCTATATTAGTACGGTCTCATTGGAAGCACAGAGTGGGGAGAAGATTTCGCAGACTGGATCGACAAATATGTTGTTGCGTACTTTAACTTGGGTCAGTCCCGTTCATCAGGTCCAACACCAAGCCGACACTGACCGAATTGGTTATGTAGATTCTTCTGTGTCCGGCTCTCGTTTCGGAACCTCTGGTTCTCCTCTTCTTGCCCACTTCATTCGCGAAACTGCAGAGAGTGTCCGTCACCCTACAGCCAGCAACAAAACATTGTGGGATGCGAGAAGTGACACGGGTGTTCTTCAATCGCAGGAAAGCACTATTGATACAGCCAAAATTGCTCAAACAGAGCTAGAAGTTGCAGTCGCAGCAGATGATAATCTTGGTGTTAGCCCCCTTGGGTCTGGAAGCGACTATACTGTCTTCTTGCAGAGGAACGGTGTAAGCATCCTTATTGTCGGGTTTGGGAATCTTATACTCACTCACATTAATAGATTCCGAGCACCAACGAAGGTTTCAGCTCTACGCTGCACGATCCTGTTTACCATTACCATTCTGTCTATGACTCGGAACCATGGCAGGAGAGGTATGGAGATCCCGGGTTTTCAAGACATGTATGGATGTTTTTATGCCTCTGTTCCCGCCTTTAATTAGTCGGAAATTTAGATCGCTATTGCCCAACACCTCGGGCTCCAGATCATGCGCATGTCGGGTACCTTATTGCTCCCTTTCAATACGACGCACTATGCCTTACAACTTGAAGGCTACCTCGATACGTAGGCATTGCCTCACCCTCCCCTTCATGTCTTTCCTATTGATCGTAACCGTATAGTGTTGAGAGTCTTCCGGAAACCCGCAAACTCGACATCGACCTACGTGAAGTACGACACACGATTCACCGCCTACAAAAAGCCAGTTTGAAATTAGACAAGGAGAAGCATAAGGTCGTGCACGACCTCAGGAAGGCCTTGTGGAAGTTCTTGAAGCATCACCATCACCATCATCATCACAAGCACGGACATCACCACCACCACCATCATCATCATTGGCGCGTGTATCAATGCTTGAGAGAGTGCTGGTCCAAGGTTCGAAGCTGGTTCAGGGCAATTAGAAAGCATTGCCGTCGCACCGAGGAACGACCTGCACTCGAACACACAGGGACCATAGCAGCCATGATAAGAGCTCATCTCCAGCCGGACGGACTCACAGAGGCGATGAATTGGTTACAACCTGAGGTATCGGAAGGGTACCCGAATTCCATGGATAGTCTCCACCAACCAGAGCTCGACCAGCTCATGGAGATGTTTGAGACGCAGTCCATGTTCTATGGTGAAGAAACTCTTGTTGAAGACTATGATGAAGAAGAGTATGATGAGGGCGTTGAGGACGTTGAGGACGTTGAGGACGACGACAACGACGATGTAGATGAAGCCAAACACCACAGGAAGCACCATAGGCATCATAAACACAAGCATCATAAACACCACAAACATCACAAGCATCACAAGCACCACCGCCATGAAAAATGGCGCAAGGCCGTTGCCAAAGCAGTCCGCCGCACCTGGGCCATAAATGCAAAACTTCGTTCCTTCGAACGTGGTTTGATCTCCAAGGACGGTATCAAGGATCGTGAATGGTTCAAGCACTTGGGTGTGGCGCCCGGGAAGTGGTTGGGTTACGGTGCGACCACGTTCCCTGGGTTGACAGAGGCCATCGTGTTTGATAAGGATCGTAATGCGGCGAGACACGAGGCGCGGAGACTGGTGGATTCGATGAAGAAGATGATTAAGGAACTTGAAGCGTAAAGTAGTCCCTTCGACAGAACAGACTCGAGTTTTTCATTTGAACGTGTAAAATATTGTTGCGTGGATGTGTATTCTTTGTCCTCTTTACTCGTACAATCTTACAGACAAGAACATAAGCGACACAAACATTTTCAAAGCAATGTCAACGAAACAAAAATCCAGGTCCTCAAGCACCCAAACCACCAAATACAACCAACTTCGTATTCATATACTCTTCGATTCCATGGGAGCCCTCCCTCCCAAGTCCACTCTCCTTTATGCCACCGAATGGAATGACAGCCTGCGAAATGACACCTGTATTCGCGCCGACCATACCTACCTCCAACCTCTCCGCAACTCTCCACACCCTTCCGACGTCCCTCGAGAAGAAATACCCAGCGAGCCCAACATCCGTGTTGTTGGCCAATTTCATGACCTCTTCCTCGGTATCGAATCTCGTCAATGCCGCGAGGGGACCAAAAGTCTCTTCAGTACTGAGAAGAGCATCGTTGGGAACGTCGGAAAGGACCGTGGGGAGGAAGAAAGAGGAGTTGGGAATGGGTTTTCCACCAACGAGGATTTGAGCGCCCTTGTGCACAGCGTCTTCCACATGTCGGACAACTTTTTCGACTGCGCGAGCATGGATCAGGGGGCCATGTGTCCTGTGAATAGAAGGGGACGGTGAGATACATAGCCATGGCGATGGGATGGACGAAGCATCACTTACGTTCCCTCTTCGAGACCATTGCCGACCTTGAATTTGGAAACGCGATCAGCGAGACGAGAGGCAAAATCGGCATAGACAGAAGATTGGACATAAATTCTATTTGCGCAGACACAAGTCTGGCCGCTTCCTCTAAATTTGCAAATCAGAGCAGCTGAGGAAATGGGATCAGGATATTATGTTTTCCAACAGGGCGAAAGGCCTACCTTCAACAGCCTCATCGATGTTAGCATCATCAAAGACGATGAAAGGTGCATTTCCACCAGCTTCGAGGGAAACCCTGAAATCACACGGTCAGAAATTTAGCTACAACAGGGGGACTCGAGTTTCTTACTTCTTCAGTGTTGTTGAGGAGAGACCATAAAGTATTTTCGCGACTCTCGTCGACCCGGTGAAGCTAACCTTCTTGACAGTTTTATTCCGGCACATCTCCTCGCCGACTTCATGAACATGGTTTAAAGTAGGGACGACGTTAATGACACCATCCGGGATCCCAGCCCTACGAGCCAGCTAAAGAAAAAGGTTAAAATAAGGGCCGTCAGGTAAACAGATGGGAACATACTTCCGCAAGAGCGAGTGCGGAGAAGGGTGTCTCCGGGGGAGGTTTGATGACTGCCGTGCATCCGGCGGCGAGAGCTGCGCCAAGCTTCCGTGTGATCATAGCCGAAGGGAAATTCCATGGAGTGAGAATAGACCTGGGGCAGAAGAGATTCCTAAGCACCATAAAAATCAACACACTAGATATACACTTACACAACACCGACAGGTTGCTTGATAACGACATTTCTTGAACCCGGGATTGGACTGGGAATTTGTTCTGTGGTAGTGGCGATATTCGATTACACAACGCAAAGGGATGTGTACGAGGGGTGCATACCTCCATAGGTGCGTACAGCTTCTTCAGCTACATGGGCGGACATAAGATTGGCCTTTCCGTGAAGGGGCTCTTGGACTCACCGAACCACTGTCAAAAGGGGATAGGCTGGATATAACCCCAAATTAACAAAAAAACCCACCTCGATAAAAGAAGCACTATAAGCATTCTCGGCCTAGATGTCCATGGTGCTTAGTCCACTGAAAACGCGCCAGAGATATCGATAAGACACACTTTTGCCTCAGCCAGGGGTTTACCATTCTCCAGAGTCTGTACCATGATATCAACAAAGATGACGTCAGCGTAACCGTGAAAGTACGCGTACGATGAGACGACCAAGATCCTCATGATGTTGTTGCATGAGGTGGAAGAGACGGATGAGGAGATCGTGTCGGTACTGTAAGAGATTCCTTTGAGCATGGCAGCGCACAGTCGCGACAAACGGGAGTCGAAAGGACCTTTGCTGTCGTTCGACTCCATGTTGGAAATGCAGCGGCAGCGGCACGAATGGCCTCTTGTGTTTCGGCTATACCCATGTCCGGGACCGTTCCCAGCTCCTCGCTCGTTGCTGGGTCTACAACCGATGGTCAGAATGAAATGCCGATAGGACAGAAGATGGATCGAGCGGACTGGTAACAACGATTTTCTCTCCGTTATGGGCGTCGGTCCATTTTCCATTGATATACCCTTGAAACCTGATGAGCGACGGGTCATTGAGACCAAACTGTAGCGAGTGAATAAAAGTATGCGGGAGACTGAACACGGGGACATACAACGGTTGTGTGTGAACTGGCCATTCTGAAGGTGAAGTGAGGGCGAAATAATGCAGGGGGAGGGATAAGGGATGTGGGGTTATATAGTCGAGTGGCCTTGAGCCTGTGGAAAGAGGAGAAACGCATGCGGGGTCAGCTGGTGTTTGTGAGGCCTTGTTCCAATATGTGCTTCTCACTACACACTGATCTCATATCCAGCCCCGGCTCATCTTTCTCTCCCACCCTCGGCCCGCTCTCCACCCCTCTCAGGGGCTGCTATTTCCCCACAGTCATCTTTCTACTCTTTGCCACAATGCAATAATCTACTACCTCATTATATCCCCTCACGTAGCTCGTCCTGTGTCACCTGAGTCCAAGTTCCCCACTCTCGTCCCCTACCTGTCCTCTCTCGGCAACTCAAGTGATAAAAGGAAACTCCACGAGTGTCTACGGGGTCAACTTAGCTCCTACTATATTCCTATCGATCATTTTCCCTGTCTATGACCGCCTTTTTGGATATAAAGTCCAGAGCCTAGTTCAACGTGAATTCACAACTTAGGTATCGCTGATATAAAAATAGTTTATGGGATTCAAGAACGCGATGTGCTATTTCTTCCTTCGGCCAGCCAAAGACTTCTTTTCTGCCGCCTCCAAGAAACCGCCAAGTTCAAGAGCATTCCGAGCTGCCTGGTTGATGTGCTTGAAGCGATCCGGTCCTAAATGGATACCTCCAAAATACCGAGTGACGACAACCAACACGTTGTCAACTTCCTAAAGACAAAGATCAGTGGCGAATGGCCGTAAATGGGCTATCACAAACCAGAATTTGGAGAAGATGTGCTATGCGACCCCCTGCGGCCGTTTCACCATCATCGTCATTATCTGCGGTCTAGATTCGAGTCTCCACGCTCGGAGATGAAGAGACCTGGACCATACCCTGATGGAGAACGCTGCCGACTTGACAGCGCCATGCATTGATGATAGGATGGGCTGCTCGAGCTATTCGCCGGTCTGACATTAGGTGCGCAAGTATTTGCGGGACCTAGATGAATCACGATGAGCCAAGATAAGAAATCGTAATAGGCAAAGAGCACCTCAGAAGGGTCCGATATTCTGCAAGCACGCCCGATGAAAGAGCTCTTCCGATCCACAATGGGTTCTGCAACGAAAAATTGTACCCCTGGTGGCATCTCACTTGCGGGTGGCTCATGAGATGCTTCCACGTGTATGGGCGAGTGTTTCGAGTCGTCAGAAGGGTTCATATCATTCACTCTATACATCTCTTTCTCATCTTCCCTGATTAATGCCCTTGCTTTTTCCTCGTTCAAATGTTCTTCGTACCACGTGTTGCACCTCTCCAAGACATTTTGTACCCCATCGAACACGCAGACGGTCTCTGGGGTGAATTCTACGCCGCTTACCGAGATGAACGTCCGAAGGACTGATCCAAAGAGAATTGCGTCTGCGCTAAATGGGCCGACGTATCGCGAGAGCAGCTGTAGTTGGGGCGGCGATGAAACTGGATATGCCGGGGAGAGAGATACCAAGAGCTTGATAGAAACTGTATCATACGAAGGGAGACTGAATTCGTGAAGTCGAAGCGAGAGTACACGAAGCGCCACGGCTCACTTTACTTTCAATGTGTAGCGAATTATGTTCGGGTCTGCGGGCCCATTGTTAGAAGAAGGCGCATGCCAGACTCGAATCACATTTTCTCCGTAGATGGACTGTAGAACTATCGAGAAAGCACGGATTCAACACTTGGTCACGAGCAGCGGTGCCTTGGTGAGTTGCCTCACCCTCTATTTCGGACGCAACTGCCTCGCGGTCTGGATGCTGGTAGAGTTCTGTAATGAAGTCCTGTACTTCTTGGGCGTAGTCCTTGTCATCCGAATCGCTGGGAGATGAAGATGAGTGAGGCATGGTTTTGATTTATCTAATCGGGGACGAGATATTCCAAGTTGGGTTTGTTCTGATGTTCGCCTGAGGCCTGATCATCCATCATCCCTGACTTGCACCACCATGCCGTCCAATACCCCCTCTGTTCGTGTCGTCGTCAGACTACCTTGGAATAGGCCGGAAAATGCAGAACCAGACCCCCCACATGTGCGTATGCTCTCAATGTATATTACACCGCCAGTAATGCCCACCTCTTCAGATAGAATGGACACCAGAGAAAGCCGACATATTATGGAAGGTCATAGAAAAATCACGTTCGAGTGACAGCGGTGGCACTGACTGTACGTCCCGTATCTCATATGGAGTGTCACCTCAGTGATAGGAACACAGCACAGGGAAAGGTCTTGCAGCACACCTAGAAGTCCCGTTGCCTTACCTCCTTTACCGTGTCAACGCCAGATTTCAGGAAGAGATTCGTGGGCTCAAGGATATCCAGGGCACCCTCAGTCCATCTCCGATTGTCGCCGCCAACCCCAAACTTGAAGCCCTATTACAAGCTGAGCGGCCGTCGCTGGCCATAAAGACAGCCGTGAATAACTCCAAGCTATCATCCTCGAGACTGAACACTCCTCGTAATGTCCGTGCGAGATTAAACTCGCTTGGGAACAACTCTCCAAGGCCTAAGAAAGTCATATCCTCATCAACTCTAACTGTCCAGAGCATCAAACGAGCTCCCCTTGCCCTCCGCTCTCAGTCACCTTCCTCTTCTGATGATAGTTTCTCTGACGATGACATGGCAATCAAGGAAGAAGAAGCCGAGCGAGCTGCTGAAGAGCAAGACGCCCTCGACCGCAAACTCGAAGAACTCACACGACTTATCACAAGTGACACGCTCGGGCTCATGCGGACCCATAAACCTAAACGTAGTATTGACCGCGGACCTGTCGACGGACTATCTTCATCAAATCCCAATTCTGCCGCAGAGAGCTTCAGGGGTGATTCTTTGTCGAGCCGGAGCGAACATCAGAGTCTGTCAAGTGTCAGCTCACCACAGGGTTCAATACCAGAGATTCCATCTCCACCGACGGATTCCCAATCACAGTCACCGCTGAATTGGAGTCGACATAATATGATGTCGCCCGCAAAATCTTCTAGTCCCGCAGCAGTATCTCCAAGGAGTGCGTTGAGTCACTCACATAATAGGAAGCGTGGTCCGTTGGTAAGTGAACATGAGAGTAACCATGAATCTGAGGCCTCGAGTATAAGTGATTTGAGTGGTGAGTGAGCACACCCGAGTTATCACTGAATAAAATCTCAATAAATTTTTGTTAGATGCAAGTTTATCGGCGTCCGCCCTCGAAAGTGCGCTGATGTCAAATATCGCGACAATGCGAAGCACGACATCAAAATTGTAGGCATACGACCTTGCGCTCCTGTTTTGTCACTCCTGACATACCATTTAAAGATCGCTGCAAATCCCCTCTCGTGGTCGGACGAGCAATATATCGAGACCCCTTTAGTACTACATACGGTACACGTACACGGGCCACATATGTATTTATCAGATACCCCTGTCCATAGATCACTTATGACATGATGCAATCAACCATCGAAATCGAAATTCGAAAATCCCCGTCCTTCATAACGTTCATCCCCCCATACCCACAGAACACCGAGTACATCGACCTTACTGACTAGGTCTGACTGGCTGACACACAGCCAAAGAAACTGTGGAACCTTGTAGAAGGATTGTACTTCGCCCACATTATCGGCGCCTCCGGCTCGCCGTTGGCGTCCATCTTTGTCTTTGTCTTTCATCCGTGCTTTGGCCAGTGCATTTCCGCCCCACAACCAACTTTCCTCCGTGTTTGATTCTCCTGTGGTCATTGGAATGGAGTTGACGTTTGTGAACGATCTCGGCCAGACGTTTGTTGTCGATATCGATCCGGGGATGGAACTCGAGAATGTTATGGCATTACTCGAGGCCGAGGTATGTGCCTTACGACCTCATCTGTTATATGACGCTGAAGAAACGATTCCACGCGTTTTGCTCCTCGTAAATCTGTGGCAATTTGAATCCTCGGTTTGTTCAGACCGGAATTCCACCATCGGAACAAGGAATTTCGTTCGAGGGGCGAGAGCTTACGGATCCAAAGAAGCCGATCCGGGACTATGGAATCAATGGGAATCAGGCGGTACTGATGTTACGCCGGAAAACTGGCGCGAACGTTGGTGGGAGGTGAGTTTAGGGTCTCGTGCCGTCGTCAGCTGGGGCAGCTAAGAGTAACCTGGACCCACAGGCAAATCGAACAAGATGCTGAGATGATGCGCCTGCAAATATTGGGTGATCCACACCTCATGCAACAGCTCCGAGAGGTTCGCGAAGTACAATTTTACTCTATATTTTCAAACCAACCATTGTATAGGCTCAACCTGAAATCGCAAATGCAGCACTAAACGATCCTAGTCGTTTCGCAGCACTCCTCCGCCAAACACGCGAACGGCAAGATCATGCTGAACTTCAACGGCAACGCGAGATTGAGAGACTGAATGCTGATCCGTTTGATGTTGAAGCACAGAGTAAGATCGAAGAGGCCATTAGGCAGCAGGCGGTTTTGGAGAATATGGAGCATGCGTTGGAGTTTTCGCCGGAGAGTTTCGGGAGGGTCACGATGCTTTAGTGAGTTTTCATTCGATTGTGTTCTTAAATTGTTGTTGATGTCGGGAAAGCATTCCTGTAGAGGTCAACTCGCATCCCGTGAAAGCATTTGTTGATAGTGGTGCTCAACAAACTATCAGTGTGTATCTATTTCTCCGTAAATTTCTGTACTTATTTTGTACATTCTAGTGAGCCCCGAATGTGCGGAGGCATGCGGGTAGGTCATAACTATCCCTCGAAAACCTCTCATTAATTCCAAAATTTAGTATCATGCGTCTCGTTGACAAGCGTTTCGCTGGTATCGCACGCGGTGTTGGTACAGCCAAAATTCTCGGGCGAGTACACAGTGCCCAGCTCAAGCTCGCAGACCTCTTTTTGCCGTGTTCATTCACAATCATGGAGGTATGCAACACCAAGCGCATCCACTTCAGTTTGTTACCGATAGAACTAAAAAGAACCAATTCCCCTAGGGACGTGATGTTGATCTTCTTTTTGGACTCGATATGCTCAAGGCTCACCAAGCATGTATCGACCTCGAGAAGAACGTTCTCCGCATCCAAGGCCGCGAGGTTAGATTTCTGAGTGAACACGAACTACCCGATAAAGCTCGCATCAACGAAGCAGGAGAAGCTGTATCGTCCCCTGGTCCTGCGGCGGCTAGTGGGAGTGGGAATGCAGGACCTGCAACTACACCTGGTGGTGGATCGACGTTCCCTGGTTCTGGTCAGGCACTTGGTTCTTCCCCAGGAGCGAGAGCCCCCCCCGCCTCGGCTCCTTCGAGTCGGTACCCCGAACACAACATAAGTGTGCTGGAGGGTTTGGGTGTATCGAGGGAGGAAGCGATTAGGGCACTTGATGCTGCTGGAGGGAACGTTGATGTCGCCGCTTCATTCCTGTTTTGAACGGTCTCTTGTGGAGGACAAAAGTCTGGATGAGGACAAGATAATACTCTGAACTTCCAAGGACAATGCTTATGAATGTAGTATCACAAAAAGGGGGTTCAATGACGCTGTACAAATGCATGTAATCCAAAAACGCAATAAAATGGTGAAAATACTATGTGCTAGAACTCACGAAAAACCCGAAGATGAATTAGATCAAGCTCACTCTCGTCCGCACCAGGCCACCACGCCAGTTATGCATACCAGCGGAGCGGGTGTGCGACCAGTCACCTTGCATCCTTGAAAATGCATCCTGGATGTGCTCGGGCATCAGTGCCTTCCGATCTTCTGGTGGTTGCATAAAAAGTGCATTTGCCGGCATGGTATATTCTGTGTCGTCGTCCGGTGAACTCTCCCTCCGACGTTTTTCTGCTGGCCCACCCATACCACCGTGTTTGCGCTTGCCGAGGATTGGGGAGGAATATTCTTCGCGTAGGAAGGATTCTTCGAGGGATTTCTTGACTGTTAGGCCGGCAAGGGTGAGGGAACGGACCATTTCAAAGGCGAGGAAGCCGACGATGTCGACCGTGTCGTCATTGGCCTTGAGGTCGAGGTGTGTGGGGAGATTGAGGAATTCGCGGAAGCGTTTAGCTGAAAGTGATTTAAGTGTGTATTGAAGGTATTGTGTGGCAGAGGAATAATACCTTTGCGGTAGGTAAATGAAGCTTGACGACAATCTGAGTAATGTTGATATTCTTCACGGGTCATTTGTCGGGTTGCTTCGTCGGCTTCCTAAGGAATACTTGAGGACGTAGAAGTGAAGTGGCAATAGAAACCGTACTCTGAGACGCTGGATTGATGCTTCGTGGGCCTCTATGTCGTCCTCGTCCTCTTCATCGTCCGACTGGTGTCCGCTTTGCCGCAGGACTTCGGAGTATATAGTCGTAATCTCCCAGGGAAGCTTGATAGTAATTTTCTGCGCCTTCGCAGTCAATTTGTCTGTACCAGTTCATAGTGAGATTCATGTATTTGGAAACTATAGTGCATGCGTACCGTCGGCACCATCTTCCAGCGTCTCAACTTCAACGCCCCCTCCGCCGTCGCCGCCAGAGTCCTTTGCATGTTTCCGAACATCCTTCCAGGAAAGGTATGTTCTCAACCGGTTGACCTTGCCCCTATCGTGCCTGATGAGGAATATTAGGTCCTCAGCAGAGAGATAACGTGCTCCGCGCTTGGTTGCTAATGCTCGTGCTTGTACGATCTAATTATTATGGAGTCAGGATAGGAATTTATGTGCTCCAGGCATTATCACACCAGTTCTATAAGCTGACTCCGGACGATGTCCTCTACAAGGCTTACGGTATCCATGTTGGGTTCTTGGACTTCACCGAAGACGAACATCTGTATAAGAAGGGGGTGAGGTATATCCGGTTATCTGAAGCAAGTGAGTGACCATTTGGGATATTTCCTGACTATATTTGTATTCACGAGTGGTGCCTGCATTTGCATTGGGCGTTGAATCACTGGGTTTCTTGGTCGTGGCCATTGGGAGGTGCGGGTGGAGGGTAATTGAAAGGATGACTTCACAGGGTCATCAGCTCAGTAGTTGAAACTCCGCTCACGCGTCGAGTCTATAAATTCCTTTGACTTTTGTCCTCGTCGCGTCTAGTCCCCATGGCCTCCTCTCTGACCCTTCGTCGTCTTGCGTGCACTATTAGGGGGCCACTTCTCCGATCCCAAATAATTACTCCTGCCATCCTACCTCGGTTCAATTCGACTACGGCACCACCAAAGACTGCCGATGTGCCCGAAACCAAACCTCCTACAGTAGAAGTACCTCCCTCGGAACTCTTAGATAACAATGGCACCGGAGGCGCAACTGATTGGTCGAGGAGCTACCATGGCTTGTCTATTGAACCATTCCCAAAAGAGATTGGGGATATTTTGCAGTCGCCTGTTGATCCCTTAGATGTCGAGGTCAAACCTGGTATGTTAACCCCCTCTTTACAAACTCCTTACAGGCATCTGAAGCGCGTACAGATGGCCTTATTTATCTTCCTGAAATTAAATACCGTCGTATGCTTAATAAGGCATTTGGCCCTGGTGGCTGGGGACTGGCACCTCGCAGCGAGACTAATGTAGGTCCAAAAGTTGTGAGCCGTGAGTATGCACTAGTGTGTCTGGGAAGGTTCGTATGCTATCTTGGGATGGTGTTCTCAATTAACTTTCTACAAGGCTAGTTGCTATTGCCCGTGGAGAGCAGGAATACTTTGATCCTTCAGGGATACCTACCGCGACGGAAGCCTGCAAGAGCAATGCTTTAATGAGGTGCTGCAAGGATCTGGGTATTGCGAGTGAACTCTGGTGAGTGTTCCTACGATTCTCCGAATTTCAATTAGGGAGATTGAATTTTGTAGGGATCCTCGCTTTATTCGCGAATTCAAATCGAAACACTGCGTAGAAGTATTTGTGGAACACCTACCCACCAAGAAGAAGTTTGTGTCCCATTCACCCGCTCGTAACATTCTCTAACATTCGTCATTCAGGAGAAAGTTGTGGCGCCGCAAGGACCAGGGCAAGTTTGAATATCCCTACCAAGAGTAATTTATGATCAAGACCGTCTCTACTACATCTATCAACTACTCACTACTCAGTCTTTAATCACACCACTCATTCAGAGTTTGTAATTTGTAATTCGTGAATTACGTTCCGGTGGTGACGCGTGGCACGTGAGACAGAATACTCGATGTGCGATAAATGAGCCAAGCCAATTGATGTCCACTACACCAACACACTCAAGGCCGGGGTCGAGTCTTTCTAGACCTTCATCTAGTCTCTCGCAGAGGAATTCTGGCTCACGACCTCCCTCGAGTGCTTCCCAGCGTCCACAATCCAGCGCATCCACTACGCGTCCTCGGTCGAGTGCATCATCAGCCAGACCCATCTCTGCTAGCTCCGGGCGTCCTCAATCGCGCTTTTCTCAACGTACACAAAGTCGACTTGCTAGATCACGCGTCAATCCCTTTGCACAGGCTCTTGTTACTCAAGTTACTGGTCTTAAAGAAGATGATGATCCAGATGTTTTCAGGAAGAATGTGGATTATGTTGTCAAGAGTCTAGAATCCACAACGTTGAGCAAAGGGGCGGCAAGTGTCGATTTAGGGGCGGTGGAGAAACAAGTAGCTGGGTATCATCAAATCTTTTGCAACTTCGGCGCTGGTTCAGGGCGCTGATCCGTATTATAGTCACGCTCTGAAAGCTCGTATCATGATGAAGGATGGCATTTCAGAGGCACTTCTCACTGCGTTCAAGATGCTGAGGGCCCACGTCGAGGCGAGGGAGAAAGACTTGGATCACGATATTCAAGTACGCTATATACGTCCATTCTGTAGCCACACTCTCAACAACCACCTTTTAGACCACCCGCGTGCCGGATCACCTTCAACTTCTGGTGTGTTTTACCCAATATATTATGATTGAACATACCATTCAAAAAACTACTAGATAAATTTATCTCAACCACCGTCTACCCCAACAGTCTCTTATGCAGAACATTTCCTTGATGAAGTCAAAAACCCACGACCACCCCCCGACATATTAACGTGGAAAGACATTCTTGCTGAAGAACCGTTCGAAGGTGAACATTGGGAGGGTATCTTCGACGCCAAACCCCGCGACGAACAGGGCTGGGACAGCACTCCTTCACTGTCTCCACTCAGCTCAGACCTTGAAGATGGTGATTCAATGTCAGCCTTGAGCTATGACGGGCATCGACAAAGTCGTAGTATCGGTTATGGATTGGATGAAGATTGCGGGGAAGATGAAAAGACTGAAAAGACTGGTCCGGGGTCAAATGTTCCCCCACATACGTATGCACACAGACAAGAGTTTGAAGAACTACAGTCGATGCAATACTGGCGAACGGACTGGAAAGGCTACGTTCGCCCAAGTCAACAGTTCAATATAGGTGATCCTTCCACTCTCGGTGAGCGCTGGTCTCCTTCAAGTTTCTTCAGGATTGAGCTCATTACACCCCCCACAGGTCCCGCGCTTGCGGATGTACTGGCACGTAATCAGAACGGACTCGTTGCTACACAAGCCCTGCTTCAGCACGAGGTACGACGCAATGGACGACCCTAGACTCGGCTCAAACTGACCGGTGCTTAGCGTTACATCCGTGAAGAGGATATGGTGAGGGAGGTCTATATGGCGTTACAAGGCAGAAGGAACATCGTCCTGGAGTGGAAGGACAACGCGTACACGGTAACCTGCCTGTTGCCTTCAGGAGAACTCCGTACTTACAAGTAGTAGACGACACCCGAAACCCCACGTCTAGCCCACCTGACCCTCGCCTCCCAAGAAGCTATCTTATCATCTCTCGCTGAAACCGCAACAACGCTCGAGCATCTCCGCCATTTCAGATCCTCTGTCTTCACACTTTCATATAGCCAAAGTCATACAACAAAGTCTAAAGGAGGTGCTACTCCTCCGAGAAACATGACTCGCACTGTTGAAGCCTTTGCAGACGCAGTCGATACAGAAATTCGCGCATTTGATACCTGGTGTGCCGACCGAGAAGCTGCCATCTGTGGCGTCTACGCCACCCCCGTTGCTGCCGCGCCAAGCCAAAATATAATAGCGAGCCTCTTGCATACATCAAAAGATATATCTGACACTTTCGAGCATGCCTTCCCCGTCCTTCTCAAAATAATCAGCGACGTCTTCTCGTCTTCTCTCTCCTCTTCATCAGAATTCTGTATCTCCTATGTCACAGTGGGGGCACGCGCACCAGCGATGGTATCATCGAGATTGCTGGACGTCCTGTTCGCGAGTGTGCAGGTTCACCTCGAAAGAGAGGAAGTCGTCACCAGTGGGAGGTTAATGAGGGTTTTTATGAGAAGCGCAGAACCAGTATGGGGGATGTGTGGGGAGTGGCTGAGAGATGGGATGGGGTTGAGCTTGCCTGGACTTGGGTTCAATGCAAATGGAAGGCTCCATACAGGAAAAGCGGCTGAACTAGACGAAGAATTCTTCATCGAGGCGAGAGTCATTGTAGGGTTCGGCGGAGAAGCACAAGTGGGGTTGCTGCATCCCGAATTTTGGCAGGAAGCGTATGGGCTGAGAGAAGGTGTAGACTTCGAATCTAACGAAGCAGAAAACGTGTCGAAACAACAGAAAGCTGTACCAATGTTTCTGGAGCACGTTGCGGAGATGATTTTGCGCACGGGAAAGGCTGTGGGGCTCATCCGTGCTTTAGGATCGAATGTAGATGTATTCAGGGATGGCGATTGGAAGAGTTTTGGAGATTTGGTGGAACAGCAGGGCAAGTCCGTGGATGTAACCAACAGGAGCTCTGGACACTTGTTCTCTGTGTCGGTTGATACACTTTCTAGGCTGATTTATGAGTGGTTATTGCCCCGCCATCAAGAAGTTGGGAGTTTACTCACAAAAATTCTGGTGGACGACTGTGGATTACGGAAACATCTAGAGTCAATTGAAGGTTTGTTTCTTATGCGCAGAGGAGATGCGATGAGCCATTTCATTGACATCATCTTTAACAAGGTTCGCGATCTTTTGGTGTCTTTCGTCCCACTGAAATTGACAAATAACATTCAGATGGACACTAAACAATCATGGAGTGATTTCCACTTCCTGAATACCGCGTTTACAGACGTGGTCGAAGCAAATGTTCATGCGGGTGCACGAGACTGGATCCAGTCTTCCCTTGTCCGATTCTCGTATCGGGGCGGTAAAGACAAGGAACGAACGATTTACCGCACAGTCAAAGCCATCGATGGATTGACTGTAGAATATGCTGTTCCATTCCCGCTGACATATATCTTTCGGCCGAGTGTGGTGGCAACATACAGTGAAGTCTTCGGATTTTTGTTACAGATCAGGAGGGCGAAAAGTGTGCTCGAGAGGATACTGGTGAGGGGGGACGATAGGAAGAAGGTTGGAGAGGGCATGAAGGTGTTCTATGCGATGAGGAGTCGGTTGAGTTGGTTCATCAAGTATGTCTCGTTCTATCGCTTCCCTTTTGGATTGTAATTGATGGACATGACGGCTATTAGCACCCTCTTGAACTTTTTCACGACTTATGTGAGCTATAGTCAATCAAGCTGGGTAATTACTCAAACGGGATGCAAAAGGTCATTCATGTCCAGGTCGTCGACTTCCATAAGAAGCTCTCGGAAGCGCAACTATTTGATGACATGATTGAACTCCATGATGACTAGTCAGTGCTCATTCCTGGTACCACCTCATGATATTTGGTGACTGATACATCATCCCAAGTCTCGACAAGATCCAGGGGCGTTGTCTCCTCAAAAGAAATGTGAGTTTTCGAGCTTCACGTCTAGCCAGTGAAGATATTTGAATTGTTGGGACCCACTGCAGACCTCGGCTCTTTACCGAGCCATTCTTTCTATCCTTGACATGGCACTCCAATTCACTGAATTTTTCGTTGCGTTCACCGGTGATGCAGCAATGACTCATGACATCTCCCGTCACTCTCACACCAAACGTCATCACCGAAGTAGACGCCAACGACGAAAACAAAGAAACGTCATTGGATTTTCACAGCCCTCCACTGATGAAGAGATGTCATCTTCAGATGACGACGGTGATGGTCTTGACGGTGTCAGGGAACCTGCGATGGAGACCGAGACGTTTTCAACGATGAATGTGACTGGATCTCCGAAAGAGATTGCAGAAAAGTTGGATGAGTTTTCATCAGAGCTGGATGGGCTTGTGAGGTTTTTTAGGACGGGTATGGAAAGTCTTGCGGGTGGGACCACCGAGGCTGCGCCCGCGTTTGGTGTCTTGGCGTTTGCGTTGGAAGATTGGGACGCTTGATCCTACGGAATTCATTGTGATTGATCCGTTGTACTAGTACTCAAGTACTCAAGCTTGAATCAGACGGTGATCTTTCCCGCAAGTCACTCGGGATTTTTCGCGACGCCCATGGATCACTTCTCGTAAGATGTATGGCCTGAAATATTGGAATCGTTCCGGAGAGTTTCGGATTATGCGGTGAAGAAGTTCGAGCTTATTTGTCATGGTCGGATTTATCCTGACTTACATTGAGGTCTGATGAATTTCGCTTTTGCGGCCCGACACTTGCTGTTGGAATGCACAGTTCGTCAAGTGAGCAGAAGGACTGTTTCTACACTCTCTGATCTATTAAGAGTGAACGATATCCAGGGGATAGATTTTACCAGTTTGATGCATGCAGTTCTGACAATGATCAATATTAAATATCAATCAGATTGATGCGGTCAGTCTTCCAGCTCGAATTTTGGAGTCGGTGGTTGACTAGATGGGCATCATTCCACTGAATACATTTCTCCAGCCATCTGATTCGTGTGAAAACGGTTAAATTCATGAGAGTGGAGTTTGGTTCCGCTGCTTTTTAAGGATTGCTGGATTGTGATTCTGGATGGGCTGACACAGGTTTGCTTGAGGTACAGATATTCGAAAAATATGAAACTGCTTTATCCGGGGGGATCACCGAAGGTCCGGGACTTGCTGTTCGAGGGGTATCGGGATCATCGACCGTGTCTGACGGACGGACACGTGACTGATCGCTTGGCAACTCGACTGGATGAAGGCCTGTCCATTAATTGTGAGGGATATGTGAGGCAGTGTTCCTCTCTTTCCGTTCATGATGGCCAGCCCATTCCATGTCGAGCAGGATAATGCGCAACCCTCAGGAGGAGGCGAGCTTCCATCTTACGAAGATCTCGCTGAGCAGAATGGTCCAAACTCGAGGCATGCGCCCTTTCGCTACCACGCGGCGCGTGATACTGATGTCCTAACCCCGCAGGTTTGGGCGGTGGAGAGGTTGGATAGAGAAAAGGTTGGTCCGTTAGGAATATGTCAACCCTCCGAAATTAATGACGCATTGTACTAGAGCTGCTGAACGATACCATGACATAACACCAGAGGAACGCCAGCGGAGGCGAGAACGAGGCTGGGACCTCGAACCTGGACCGGTACCTTATTCTTGTCTTTTGTATGCTGTTATATAGTGCTTACTCGGAGCAATTATAGCGAATGCCTCCGAGGGATAATCTGCCGCCAGTTATTACCAACCAACCGCCCACACCCAGAATCCCTGAACTGCATATACAGACCGGCGCGCTGAGCTTGGGGGATGACCCATTTCGAGAACAGGAGCAGCCACAAAAAGAGGCATCACCTCCGCCACTGTCATTTGTTAGTCAAAGCATTGAACCCTCGCATTTGAAGCTCAACACCTTCGGGTCTCGCTTTTTGCCCCACGCGACTTCACAAATACGATGCATTCTCCCTCTGAACTCGGAACGGTTGCTACTCATAGGACATGACGAAGGACTCTCTGTGCTGGATTGCTTTCCTCAGGAGTGGACAGCGACTGGTGGTATTGATGTCAAGAACCCAGATGAGGCTCACGCGAGACTTATTTGGGAGGGAGAAGGGTAATGTGATCTTCCTTCGAGGTCGAGACTATACTAATAATTGTCTCTAGGGTATTTCAGATGTCGATTATCGAACAAGGAGAAGGTCTCGATGGGAAGTTACAAGGTGTCATACTCGCTCTCGTCGGTCCAGAGCCCGGTTCGCCGTATCCGAAGGATGGCGATGCAGCCCGTTCTTTGCGGATGTATAATCTACTTAGTATAACCAATCTCGCCAAGTGGGCGGTTGCACATAAGGTCCGTAGTTCAGGTTTGAATGCGCATAGAATCTAACACACCCCATCAGGGCGCTCGACCATTGGATCTTCGTCGACCAGCGAATTGGCAAGCTCAGACGACACCCGTCAAAAAGCATCGGCCACAGGGCAGCATTGCACGCGGCCTTAAATCGCTGATTGATTTGCCTTCTCCATATGCCAGCCCCGAACAACAATATCCAGTCTCTTATCCCAACCTGTTGAACCCAGTTGTACCTAATGGGTCACCAGAGAGGCGTAGTAACGTGCCTCAAACCAACTCTCAACAGCCGTCGATTCTGGCGCCGTTCCGTCGGAATACGGATGACTCAAGTTGGGATGTCATAGATGAAGTACCCCTACGATTGGCGACGGACTTTGTACCCCTCGCGTCTCCCGGCTCGCGATTGGCAGGCTTGAGCGTCATTTCCTATTCACTCTGGATCGATGAGAATCGCATAGGCAGGGGCGGTCAACTCCTTGCCGTTGCGACCAGGGCCAATATCCTCCTATACGAAGTGCCCAAGGGAGAAAGGGCATTTAGATTTGTCAAGGTAATCATCTTTCATCACAATCACTGAAAACTCATTGACACCTGTCATCAGGAATTTTATACTCCTATGCAACCTCGAAATATCTCGTTCTTCCAGCAAACAGTTCTGGAAGTGACTCGCAGCATGTCAGATATTACGGGCGGCAGTGGTGGTGGCGGCCGGCACAAACGTGCCGACAGCACCAACACCCTTCGTTACGACAGCCCTTCTCGTAGTCCTCCTTCGACAGCCGCACCATCGGTCATAAATTACGGTCCCCAGCTCAGTCTTTTTGTTATATTTGACAAAAAAGCGGGATGGATACGTATAGCCGACTCGGCCGTAGGGGAGATGGATCTACCGGATGACAGTTACATTTCTGCATTGAATCAAAATCAAGGTGGCAGCAGCGGTTTCCTTAGCGCAAGAGATACATTATCAGCAACCGTGGCGGCAGGGTCACACCGTGTCCGTGCGCGTCTATCCTTCGAGCACGCAGCGCCACCAAAATGGACTTTACCTGTCCGCTGCGAGCTGCCTGTTCCAGGACCGGGCAACAGCTTGGATACAACACGACAAGTCATATTCCTCACTCGTGGACGCAAAACCCACATTCTACCATCACCACTTCCAACAAATTACGCGACATTTCCGTCACTGGCGATTATCACCTGGAGATCACCACCACGGCATGTTGCACCACGTGTGTGCGAGCCGGACAATAGTGACGAACCACCGTTCCTCCAGCTCGTGGCGCTTGGTGAAGAGGGTCTTGAGGTTCAAGAAATGTCGTTGAATTTCATCAGTCGAGGAAAAGGCAAAGGAAAAGCAATGTACGAAGAAATTATTCGAGCGGAAGACAACGTCATTGGTGACTGCGGGTTCCTTGCGATGGGTGGACATTGGGATCAGGTCAATCGGTTAATGGAACCGGTGGGGTTGGCGAGGGCAAACTCATCGTCGAGTGAAATGTCGAATGTGTCGTATGATAGCGTTGGCACATCTGTGATCGTATCACGACTGAAGCGCGAGGAGGGAATTTATGGTTGGTGGAAGAAAGGTTCGGGTGACTTTCGCGTGTTCTGGGTTGGAGGATCTGGTTCGGATGCGGACTAGTGAGTCTGTCTGTATGTTATCACCACTTTTTTCTGTTTGCATGGACTTGAGGACTCTTGTATATACTGTGCATGTATCTCTGCTTTCTCAAACATCCTCAGTTCTGTCCCGGTCTATATGTAGCTATGAGATGCATTTTTCGTGCTAAGCGTATGACAATAATAAGATAAATGTAATATAATAGTACATAAAATTGTTCGATGTTCAAACGACATAACGTAGAAGAGGTTAACATCTCCCCGACAATTTCATCACACAAGAATCCAGACATTATTCTAAAAGAACCATTTGCTTTCCACGTGTCAGAAGTCCTGTCTGGCACGTCAAAAAAAAAAAGAACCTAAAAAATCCCAAGGATGTCGAAGGATGAACCAAGTGTTCACGGTACCTCCTATCAACATATAATCGCTCAAAAGAAGAATCACACGGGAAAATCCCCCCCAGGTTATAAAGAACCAGTTCAAGACCCAGAAGGTGGGTACGTTGCATTTTGAAGCTGACTCACGCTCTGGGGCTGAGGTTTTCGAATGACGACAAATGACCTCGTTGGCTGTTGCAAGCCACCGCTACCGCTAGTGTCACTGTTTGACCCACCAGTCCCACTAGCCAAGCTACTCGAAGTCGCCAAAATGCCCAATTCTGCGTCCGCGGGGTTCGAAGATGATGGTAGCGGAGGAGGCGGCGGGCCATCATTGCTACTCTGTCGATGTCGCATGATACGGTACCACGGTTTCTTCTTTGGTTGTTCAACGGTACTATCATCGTCATCGTCATCATCGTCATAGTCGTCGTCCTCATCGCCGTTATTGATATCACTAGCCGAGACAGAGAACAACGGAGTCTGCTGCGGCGCTGTCGTATGTGGCCAAGAAACGCGGCCTCCACCAGGAGGAGCGTTACCCGAAGGGCCTGAGACGGCATTTCCACCGGACGTATTCCCAGGGCCCGCACTGACAGCTGTGAGAGCCGCGAGACCATAGAGCTTACTGGCGTCCTCAATGATAGCAGTTTGTGACTTGGTGCGCACATGTGCCGGTTGCATGGCTCCGGGAGGCAATTGCCCATACTCCGGCTGTCTCGCGACATTCGACAGGGAGGACAACGATGGCGGGGGATCATCATCGTCATAAAACACGTTCGGATTGGCAGCACCCATACTCGTCCGGTGCAACGTCGTCCGACTGTGATTTCGTTGTCCTATGGAAGGGAACGTATGCGTCGAGCCATTGCCGAGCGCATGCATCGACGAACTGGCAATAGCCCCCATAGACATATTGCTACCTGGTGAGAAAGCGCTGGCGGTCCCGTCCATTATGGCATAGGGGGTATCGATGTGCGATCGCCCGCCTCCTACCCGTGAGAACCCACTCTTTGGCTGAGTGGGAGTTAGATTTGGAGTTGACGGCTCCGCGACGGGCACATAGCCATGTCTCAAAGGGTACGACTGCCAAGCGCCCATAATGAATCCTTCATCATCATCATTTTCCCGATAAGGCCTCGGCAGGGCGTGTTCAGGCCGCAGCACGCTCGGCGGTGGCCCCGAATGCGTAGATCCCTTTCGACTATCGTGGCTCATGTACCCAGGACCAGGTGGTGCGCCAAGACTAGCAATCATTGTATCTGAATGAGGGGTTTTATACGAAGCCATATCCGAATTCATCTTGTTGGGTGGAATAGCATGGGCATGTGTGGTATTTGGAATTCTCTTCGACTTTCTTCTCCGTTTCTTTGATCGTGCTCGTAAACCACAGCAGCCGATAAGTCCGAGAGCACCTAAAAGCCCTGTATCGACCACATGACGGCTTCGATCAAATCCTGTTCCTCCAACGATACGGACCAATGCTTCGATCAACTTGACGAGAAGCATGAGTAAGAGAGCAAGATAGACGAGAGCGAGGATGATGAGAATGCCGTAGGCTACCCAACCGCCGGGACCAGGACCGATGGAGATCTACGACGTGAAAGAGACGTAAGAACAGATGTCCAATGTGATGATAAAGAAAACAAGCGTACAGTCGGTGTCAGTATCACCAGCAAAACAGCAATCACAATCCTTGCGACACAGAATAGGAAGCTGATCAAACCCATGCTTGCACCACTGCCCCAAGGCAACCAGACACTAGTTCCAAGCGCAGAAATCACCTCCACGACGAGTATGATGATCGCCTGAGCCGTACCACTTTTTTGTCCTGCACCGATTGTGATTCCAAAAGCAAGATTGGTGGCGAAAAGTAGAGTGGCAAACATCTGTGACCCATGTCGGTAATGGTTATACAGGGGTCCAAGGGAGAGTAATGTCCTCGTTTCGTCATAGAGCTTGTTGGTGGTTGTGAATGTCACTCTAAAGACCAGGTGTAAGGGGATGAGGATAGAAAAGATCGCGAAGGACAACGCGGCCAAAGCGACGCTGGTGTGACTAACATCTGATCCATGCTGAACCATCTGATATACCGAAAAAACGGTGATGGGGAGATGGAAGAGAACAAGAATGCGGACAAGATTCCCGATAAGGACACTCCCATGGAAAGAACCTATATCCGTTCGTCGACGCCACCAGGATCTATGAGTTCCGACTGCGCGAGTCCCAACTCCGAACAGACTATTTCCACCCGTGCTGTGTCCCGTCAGACTCTTGCTCTCTTCACCCGGAATCGGTGATGTCGGCACGTCTCCTTGATCCTTGTTCAAACCACTTCTAGTTGAAACGCTGGCACCGAAAGCCGGACTGCGCGTCCGTGACAGAGCGGTGGAATAGTTTTGTCGAGATGTCGATTTAAAAACAACAACGACCATGAAATAATCAAGTGCCCACAGAAGAAGGGAGAGTACGATAGTGGCACCGATAATAGCGAGGAAAAGAATAAGACAATTAGGGAATAGGTCTTGTGGTCGCACCCCGACGGCGTACGCAAATGATTGTATGCCATCAGATGCATTCTGTGGAAGAGCAAAGAGGGCATTGGGAATAGTTGGGTTGATATAAAGGGGTGATGATGGGTCTGCAAGCTGATCTGAAAAGGATGGTGGTGGTGAGTATAACAAGGTTGAAAGCGGGTTCCAGCGGTGTGGACCTGTAGGATCGGTCAAGGTGATATCTAGATTGGTATTGAGCACGGAAGCCACGTTCAACTGACACATGCACTCACTGAATGAAAGCGTAGACCAAGCGGTCTGGGTCAGAAGAGGGTCTACAATCGGATCAATCCAAGAAGCTTAAAGGGTTGCGGAAGCTAAACGCACAGACAAACGGAGGCCATTGAACGGCAACCATGGCAAGTACAGCGCACCACTGCGTGTGGAAAATGACATCCCTCATCGAAGGGGTACCTAGCCGACCAAACGCCCAGACGTCAGCGCACAAATCCTACCTCCGGCCCAACCCACAAGAACAGAAAATTAACTCACAAAACCGAATCAAGGCCGGCGACGCGGCCAACCTCTCTCCACTGATTGCGCTGGCCAAAATAAATCCACCACTCTGCACCTTGCCCCACACGCCTCGTCCACTCCGGTTGACACCTCTCCCCCAGGCAGATGCAACACGGGCGATACCCACCACGCCCCAATACGCCGCTGCCAACGCTACGCTTGCCCATAGTATTACACGAGCGTCACCATAAGGCCCATCATTCTCCGATGGCTCGAGTGGTGTTGCAGTGACATCAACACATACCAACTCTCGACCAGACGGGTCGACTGCCCGGAGGCGTGTAACCAGAGTTGTCAACGCACGGTCCCGTCCCCAGGGCACACTTGCAGAGAAAGCGAATGGACCGGCGGGGATAGGACAGTAGGTAGGTGACAAAGATGAATTATCGAGGGGAGGAAGCGGCGATGGTGGCCGGAGCGTGTTGCAAAGGTATGAGCTGTTCGTCCACGCATTCAACGTTAGCACAGAAGTAGTGGTAAAGAGCGTAGCTGCACAGAATATAAATATGTCAGATGGCCCCTCCTCAACGTCAAGAAATGTAATTCACTGACAAAGGCTTTCACTACCGCTCACGAATCCCAAGATCGGCTGAGGACTATTCCCAAGGATAGTCAAGTTGAGATACTTTCCCCAATCCCGATTCTCCAGGACCTGGGCGTACACGGTCGAGACATTCAGCTTCTGTGATTCGTCGGCTGTATCGTCGAAGCAATCCGTGAATGGGACAGTCGCAGGGTCAGCATATACGGGTGTTGCGTATCGGAGGAGCAGAGTAAGAACGAGCGCAGCTAACGAGGGAGGCAGTCTGCTCGTCAGCAAGCGCATGACTGTAGGACGTGAGGGACGTCGAGAGGGAAGGACCACGGGAACGGGAACGATAGAGGATTTGGAGATTTGTGAGAACAGAGTTGTGGTGTGCAGGAGCCTCGTGTGTTACGTCATCAATGTTTCTCACCCTAGATTCCACGGCGTACATGCGATGCCATTCTATCCGGACACACAATAATACCGGACATGAATATCAAATACACAAACAACCAGAAAATGAGACAACAGTGCAGCAAAAATACAATCATATATCGACGACAACCAAAGAAAATGGTAAACGACAGACTCGAGTATTGCTAATCCTAGACCTTGACAGATCCACCATCCGTGTACGCAGGCAACAAACCTTCGTCTGGTCGAATAGGCAGGCGGATCCTGCCCATCTCTCGCGAACAGTGGCGGTGATGACGATGGCGGTGCTCGGAGGTCGAACTTGATGAGACCCAGACTTCCTTGGCAGTTGTTTGCACATCGCGGGGAAGGGAGCTCCGTGGGACAGGGGTATATACCATCTCAACATCAGGGTCCACAGGGGTGGTGAAAGGAACGAGTAGGATGCGTTGAGACGCACCCAACGACCCGCTATGTGTATGGGTCGGGAGGTGGGATGACGAGGAAGAACAGCTGGAGGAGCAACGAGTGTGTTGACGTGTGAGCTGGGAGTAGAAGTTGGATACGGCGAGGAGGAAGTGCAACTATTCGGCGGATCATGAACATCGCAACAGAAAACAGGGAAGAGAAGACATACCCTAATAACAAGGAGAATGAACATGACTCCAATCAGTGCAACAACAGCTCTTTCAAGCCAGTGTTCACAGTTCTCTGAGCTGAGGCCCATCTCAAGCATATCACGCATGAGTTCAGGATGATGCGAGAACTCTTCGCAGATGCCAGCGCGGGCAGATGAAAGGAATGCGGCATAGGTTGCGCCAAGGGTGGCAAGAGCACAGAACGAAAAGTCTGCGATCGAGTAATCTCGATAGAACCTCACTAATGAAGCCTTGCTCTGTGCACAAAAGATGAGTCAATCACAATCAAACTCGTGAAACTGCATATAGATGACGCACCGTCACGATCCCCACAAAGCCGACAGCACAGACCGAGGCTGCAGAGGCAAAGTAAAGGGAGAGTAATGCCCACATCACCCGAATACTGTCGACGACCTGGGGCCAGTTGTCGCCTGCCCATTCACTTTCAACGTCGCCCCATTTCAGTTGATGCCATGCTGCAAAGACCTGAACAGCAACAGCGGTGTTTGCAAGTGTGCCAAAGAGGGTGATGCAGAGAGAGGCTGATCTACATGGTGAACGACGACGACGAGCCATGTCAGTGAACGAGAAGGAAGAGGGAAAGGAGAAGAAGGACCTCGCAGCGTTGAGACGTCCCATTACTCAGCCCAGGAAGATGACAGCACACAATTCACCCCCAATCGGAATTTCAACTCGGATATGTCACACCCTCTGCTGTCACATCTCGGCCCGCTTACTCGTCGGCTGCTGCCGGCTGCCCCAGGTACCCATAACCTTCCTTCGTATTCAGTTCTCCGGCGTGTTCAACACGACCCATTATGCACTCATTAATCTGTCTTTTGCCCAAAGCACATTGATTGATCGTATCATAATGGATCCAATTCCACTTGGCGACTTTTGCCACCTTTTGTTTTTTTCCCATCCTAAATCGTACGTTCTGGACGTGAGCGTTCCGATTCGCATGTGCTAATATTATCTCGTATATATGTACCCAGGTACTGATCAATTCTATTCAACGGAACGCTCGCCAAAAATGATACTACGCTTGAGTTGCCAGTTACTACACAACTCCAAAACCGTCAAGAAAAGGCCGCAACCAACTGCAACCTATCAAGTTTACTCATGACTTGCACTGCGGTCCAGCAGACAATGGACATGTCCTGACTGGCGCAGTTACTGCGGCCCATACCGGGGTTTCGCATCCTCTCCTGTCTGTCAGGACCGAGCCTTCCGGCACAATCCCCGAGGCCACTTATTTCTGACTCGGAAACACAAGTCCCATCGCATAATTATTTTTAGTCAGCGCGTGCACACTGATGGAGGATGTGTATATCTGAGTGGATTATATAACATCGACGGAAGGTGTTATTCAACACCAGGTTGTGTCACGTCACAACAAAATAGATTACAAGAAATTGGTAAATGTTGCAACTGGGTGCTATTTGCAAGAATAAGGATCTCAATTCCCTTGCACTTCATAGCAACCCATCGTGTCCTTGATCCCCAATTGTGGTGGGAGAGAGTCAACCCATTGTGGTAACAGGTCGTATCTACCCTCATCAAGTCCCACAACACTGTTGAAAAGGCCGTTTCCTTAAGATTTAATTTTAGACCCACATATGATAAATTAAATAGATGCTATAGGTTCCATCCTACGAAAATGGTGAACAGCGATGTCCAACAAAGATAGTCGTATTATTTTAGATAGTTACTCCACCTCAGGAACACAGGTTTTCTGCTCGCCACCAATAGTAATTCCAGTCCATGGCTTCCAAGAAAACGGAGCCAAGGTAGCTCTTTCGCACAAGTAGTCATCAGCTACCTCCAAGAGTCTGTCGTGATGCGTAGCGTCCGCTGCACGCTTCTACCCTAGAGGGAACTACAAACCCCAGTTGTATCCTTTGGTTCCCCCGACGCAAGACATTCACGAAGACAAGGAAGGGAATTCCCACCAAGCCACACAGCCGCAAGATCTAGACAAGAGAACCACGTGTGTCCCCACTCCACTGTCGTGTTGATGATTTTTCTCGCATCCTTACTCGCCAGCACACTTTTGAGCCCCACCGCCCCAATAATTGTCTTCAGGATGCTCGTATGTTCCTGCAGCCCCGTCATAAAGTGTATCCTACCAGCCATTATTTCCGCCCTGGGGGACAAGTGAATGTTTGAATGTCGTTGATTCTGAGACTATTCCCAGGATCATGAGGGTTGTAGACAGGACGCTGTCAGTGATTTCAACGTGTAGGTGTAGAAACGATCAAGAAATACCAACGGTGGTAGAGTAACGACATTCCACGAGTCCTTGGATCCGAATTGGGGATAAGCTGCAGAGTCGAATTCTTGAAAGGCCACCATCTACTGATACGCCACTCGAGAAGTTCAGAAACATCTTCAGACACTTCGAAATTCATCTGAGAAGCGTGATTGCTTCTTGAGTTGCCCCAGATCCTCCAGTATCTTCCTGACAGGTTACAATCCCACGTCTGCTTCACGTCTCGTAGATTCGGTTTACCTCAGAATATCCAGACGACAGGAAAGAGCAATCAGATTCATAGATCGGTTCCACGAAAGCGTAGCAGGGTCGGTTCCATAACAGTTGCTTGATCCATCCGGATAAGCAGGTAGGCAGTTATCGATCTCTGAGGGGCCCAACGGCTTTATTTTCGAGTTGGGATCAGGGGTTCAAATTTGTATTCTCTTGACATCTTTTGATGGAAGTTCAGAGCCTGCACCGAAACAACCGGCCTCTGGAATAATGTTTGAGCAGTGAGGTTCCGTAGAGATGATGCTTGAGTATTCAGATAGCAAAAAATAAGAGGATAGACAAAGCCACTTGTGGTAGTACGCAAAATATTTAGGATGATGCGGCTATTAAGTTGTTTGGCACCACCGTGTTTGGTCCAAACGCTTCACCCAACATATTCATCCCGCCAAGCGCTCACCGTGCGGCATATACCAAAATGTCACAATACCTCGATAAGAGGCAAGCTCAACAATCCTACAGACCAAAAGGCGGGGTACGAATTCCCAACTCCAAACACCTCAGAAATGAATCTAACCACACCGACTTGTCTTCCAGCTAATGTCCCCGGGTCTCCAACGTGCTCGCGAGCCATTCCGCTTCCGCAACGCTCTAACAGGCCTTGGACTCGGCCTTTTCGCATTCGGAATCTACTCGTATTCGATCAGTGCCGTCAAGCAGGACGTATTTGACGATATTGATGAGGAAGCTAAAGCTCTTGCGCGGACGGGTACCATTTCTGGTACCACTTCACTACCGTCCACCGATTCTTCTTCAACGTCCACCTCTGCTATTACTCCTAAGCCACCATCAGTCGTGCTGAGTAAGGACGACGAGAAGAAGATAATGGAGAGCGCAATTGAGGCGGCGACTGGTATTAACGGAGCCACTAATACGCCTCAGAAGGATGGGGAAACACCTGCGCCTGCACCCGCGCCAGTATCAACACCAAAGGAGACTAGGGGTATCCTACAAAGCCTAGGCGCAAAACTGCCATGGTTACTGGACCCGACGACCAAAACTCTCGTTCGGGGTGCACCTCCGATCGACGAGGCCGGGCAGACATCTTCGAAACGCTCGTAGGACAGGATGAACATTCCACATCTATAACTTATTTATCTACCATTCCTTAGTCTCGAAACGCGTTTAGACGATGTCCCAGTTACGCTAGCAATGCATAAAAACATTTCATATGACAACCCCACCCCATTATCATGATATATACGAACTAACAACAGACAGCAAATGCAAAAACAATGAGCAACACAAAGCGACAGATAGCATGATCTACAAGGAAATTGCAGAAGGGAAACTTCACACTTTAAGCCAAACCCCAGATACCAGCCTTCCTGACACCCTCAACCAACGCGTCCACATTACCCAACATCGTCCCAAGTAATTGTTTCTTCTCTTCCGTCGTTTTTCTCTTTTCATTCCCCACAATGCCGCGTAGTTCCGCTTCACTGACACTCATGGATAACTGAGAGGTAGGGGTATAATTGCGGCTAGGAGTATAGAGCTGCCCATGAGTCCGCGCTCGCGGGCGTGAGCTCGGTGTACTAGGGAATTCCGGCTTCCTTGGGCTGAGAGGTTCATAGTCCACTTCCTTCTTGAGCATCATCATTATATTTCGCTGGGGCTGAGAAGATGTTGAGGATGCAAACTTGAGAGTTGATAATGGGGTGTGACGGGGCGTCTTCGATACAGACTGCAGCTGCAATGGCCTAACTGGTTTTTCCGGAGAAGGGGATTTCGAGGGTGCAGGCGTAATAGGAGTGGATATAGATGACATGGAGGTAAAAGAATGTATGGAGCTGCCACTTGTTGAACGAGAGGAGGATGACGAAGATGATAGTTCAGATGAGCCAGAGCCATGTCGAGAGAGCGGTCGGAGCGGTGTTGGATTTAGTGAAGGTTTAGGCAAACGGAGGCGAGGGTGGGAGGGTGTTCCTGGGTACGAGGTGCTATTCGAGAAAGTAGATGATGAAGTAGAGGTAGATCGCTGTCCAAGGGAAATGTCTGTTGGTGCGGTCTCATCCAGGAGATAGAAGTATAAAAATTCTAGGCATTTCATTCTGATCGCAGGAGATCAGCTAGTTCATCACAACAAACTATTTGAGATCATACCGAACTTCGCGAGGTGTTCCTGCACGCTTGAGTATCTTGACAACCGCTTGAACACCACTGGCGCTTTCAAAGCTTCGCAACGCTTCGGGAGAATCCACGAGGATGCACAGTAATGTGTCAAGTACGGTTGAGGTAAGGGGTACATCGATGGGTTGTTTATTACGAGTTGAGCTTGATCGATTATCATCATTAGGAGGGGTAAGATGTCTCGAGGCGAGCAAGAGTTCCAATAACACCTACTAAACGTCAGAGTGGGAGATAGACAGCTTGGATAAAACCACTTACCTCCAAGCTGTATTTTCGACCCAGAAAGACTTTGCTGGAATTATGACTCAAAGAAATGCCTTGAATAAGAGACAGCGCCTTCGTTATTTGCGATGCCAGTATGCGTTCTGTGTCAAGAAACCGTCAGATAATCGATATTCAGGATGATTGCCAAAGCTACTACCATCAGTGCCTTTGTTCGTCGAATGGTCAAGCTTGGTCGTCGATACAGATATCCAAGTCATCAACCTGGAGGGCACTTGGGTACCGTCAGCACCATAAGCTTCAGTTTAAAGTGTAAGCGCCCGTACCGTTACACTCAAACGTATATTGTAACGCAAGGAAGTGATCCCAGCTTTCTTTGGACCCGCCACTCCGATCCATACTAAGACAGGAGGCCGCTATTTGCTTTTCCAGCCGTTCCAAAGCCTTGGTCTTTGCATCAGAAGATGACCTCGGTGAGCAAAGCTGTAACAGAGTGAAGTTGAATGGTCAGAATTACTGACATCCTAACATCGAAGCACTCACTTCATCTAAAGCATCTTGTATACAGCCTCCAATTTCTTCCAGACCATCGATCATCGTGCTACCCAAGTCGTTCGTTCGTCGCAGTCGTAAACTTGGAGTCTAGAGTGTTGGACCCCCACCAGGGAAAAGAAAAACGGAAAAAGACACTGAGCGCCTATATGTATATAAGTATGTTCGAATTGGATCAAAACGTGGTATTGTAACCCCGAGGAGCGACGCGAACAAACATCACAGGTTTCCCATCACGTGGGGTCCTCCCTGAGTACACGTGCCAAATGTAGTTGTCGGATCTTGCCGGACCACCTCCGGATGGAGTCCCGCAAATGCAACGGAAGCGGAGATAAGTTTAGAATCCCTGTGAGTGTTGTGTCTTCGGCACTCAGTGGGTTGGCATTCTCAGGAATTACACGTATAACAAGTTTCTGCATTGCTCAGTACCGGTTTCTTCGCCTAGTACCAATTGAATCGCGGAATCCAGGAGTCACCAGTAAACATGACACCCATTAAAACAGTACGTCAATACCTGAACCTGAATCAACTATATGATGCTGACAGGTATACTGTTTTGTAGCAATGGACTAGACTTATCCGCTTTGTGGCTGCTGAAACAAAACGGGTGCACATTGGCCAACCAGTCGATCCCAACCTTGACGGTGAGGTCGCAACCCGATCCAAAGTGTGCCAACAAGCTGAATTGTTGCTGTAGTTGGCCTCGCGGCCGCTAACCACCAAACCATCAAGGCCCACGAAATCGTTGGTTCTGCATTAGATCCGAGTGCTCAAGTGACCAAGCAAATCCTGACCGTTGACACGCTTCTCGCACCCCTCTCTAATGACGAAATCAAGATCGTCCGTTGCCTGGGATTGAACTATTCTGACCATGCTGTACGTCCCTTCCAAATTACTCCTTATGCAGACATATTGACAACGTGATTGAATGCAGGCCGAAGCCAAACTCCCAAAACCTGCGTATGTATTCACCTACTCGAATACCTGAGATTCCGAACTTCATATTCGACGGACTTTCACAGATTCCCCATCCTCTTCTACAAACCCTTGTCTTCTCTCATCGGCCCTTTGGCAACAGTGGTAATACCCAAGGTCGCCCAACCGCCGAAGGAACACCTTCCTGATTATGAAGTCGAACTCGTCATTGTCATCGGGAAAGCAGCCAAAGACGTGTCAGAAGCGGACGCATTGGATTATGTCCTTGGATACACTGGTGCTAATGATGTATCATTCCGTAAGCACCAAATGGCCGTGTCCCAATGGGGCTTTTCCAAAGGCTTTGGTATGCTGGACACCGTCCTCAAATAATAGAGCGCTTCAGGCTAATATTTTTCAACAGATAACACCAACCCGCTTGGCCCATGCCTTGTCTCCAACAACTTGATTCCTGACCCCCAGAACGTCCAACTCAAGCTGACACTGAATGGTAACGTTGTCCAAGACGGTACAACCGCGTAAGCCTTGTCGCCTATTCTCAGTCTAACCCATAGGACTTACCCTCGCGACAGTGAGCAGATCTTCAATGTCCGCCAAACTGTATCCTTCCTTTCTCAGGCCACTACCCTCGAACCCGGTTCTATCATTCTCACTGGTACTCCTAAAGGTGTCGGCTTTGTCAAGAACCCTCCTCTCTACCTCCAGAATGGTGACAAGATGACGGTTTGGCTCGGTAGTGGTATTGGCTCTCTCGTCAATGACGTTAAAGAAGAAAGATCCACTCCTTTGGCTAAGCTCTAAGATTCTTAAATTACCTTCCCATTGTGTATACCTATCGTACTCTGCTAGTTGAGTGCTTCTCGCTGCAGTGATGGAACATCTATGTCACAAATATCAAGATGCATTATAATGTAGTCCGAAATATCCTCTTTTACAGGAGACTTAGATTTTAACGTATCAGCTCCTACAGTGAGTCCCTGTTGTCCCTGAGAGTGTCTCTTAGGAGCAGGTCCTGCCTTGGGGACAACACCTCGTGGCTCCACCGCGCGACGCACTTTGGTAGCAATACGTGCTAGAAAAAAGAAAGAAACTATATCAGAAACGATTTCTAGCACACACGAAACACCGTATACGAACCCGCCGGAGCAGCAGTTCCCGTCTATGGAAGATATTTAGCGTCATATATTACTTATGATGGATCTGCAAGACATACCACTGCAGCAGTTGGAACCATTAGGGCAACATCCCTTGTTGAGACAACCATAAGAGTTGTTGGGGCAACAGGCTACATATGAACCAAGTCATTTAACATGTTTATACGTTCTGGAAACATTATAAACTCACTGCCGCCAGAGTAGCACCAGTAACCAGCACCGCAGCAGCGTCCTACCAACATAAACATTTCAATTCAAAACACCAACAATGGGTGAGCGAGCGAACGTACCACCACTGCAGCAATCACCACCTGAAGGACAACAGACACCCGTATTACCACAAAAAGTGAATCCATTGTTACAATTCTGGCGTTCGACTAAAAGACCCCTCAAGTCCCTGACTGCAAAAGATTCAGCGCCGAGCTGGATGGTCTCGGTAGACTCGGACAGCTCGCTAGCAGACGTGCTGAGGAAGTAGGCGCTGAGCACAACTATGGACGCAAAAGAGAAACGCATGATAGGATAACTAGCAAGTGGGTATGGATTTGAGGTGAGGTGGGGGAGTGTTCAACCACGTTTCAAGTTACCCCTGTTGAAAAAAATAGTGCCTTTATAGCTCTGCGGTAATTGTTTTTGAGTGTGCATGTTCCGTAAGCGGCCAAGCCCTGTTAAAGCGATGAAGCTAGGATGTCGGGTTGATCGCTGAGAAGGAGGAAAAGGAAGTCGTCTTGACGAGATGGTTACGTTGGTGTCAACTTGTAGTTGCTTGCGGCGATGCTGGGGGGACAGGAATCTTGACAATTGAGAGTTATGTCCTTGTCACACTATCCTACACTTTTGAAAAGGAGCACACAAGCAAGCAGAGATAAAACCAGGGTCAAAAGCCATAAACCTCGACACCAGGCCTTCCGAAATCCGAGCCAAGGTGAGGGAGACTCCTCGCCAGGGACCTACAATAACCTATCAGCGCCAAGGGTGGTCTAACGGCCTGCCATTCGGCTAGCGTGCGGGTACCTCCGGGTAACAAACGAAATGAAGTGGTCTGTTGTTTCCAAGCCTCGAGGACAACAAGATGTGTTAATCATTTTCATCACTCATACTATATATGGCACACCGCAGCACAAAAATGAATGCTGACAAGCGCATCTGTGTCTAGCAAGGGCCGCCCATTGTGATTAGTGCGAACAATAGTAGCCCGGTCAAAAATTTGCCAATGTTCTAGAAGTGGGGGAGCAAGTGCTACTTCACATGGTCATCGACGCAAACGGTGAGGACCGATCCGCTACTCTAGGAAATGCATTTGTCTGGGACAGCACCACTATTTGCCGTTCATGGCTGATATACCCTTTAATGTACCCTTTGAATATCATATTCGCCACAAAACATTCCGCTTCCTCTTGCGTGGTGTTGATTCCTGATATTTTCAGAGATACATAGAACATTGAGATTGGCATCCGAGTGCTCTTGTCAGAAGCGATCCATCTATTTTTTTTTTTGCATAAGCTAGCGCTGAGAAAACCAAATAGCGGGCACGTACGCTCGACGGAAGAGGCTCCGCATACATAGTTCCCTGGCTTTCTCCAGGGTAAGCCAGAGATTAAGTTCAAGAAGCTTATGCTCAGCATCATCAAGTGCTCTGTCGTATGCGGCTAAATCGCCATTCTTGATGGCTGAAATGAAAGGAATGTAGAGATATTTTAGCACTGGAAAACGCTCTAAAAGTTCATCTGATGGAAGGTGGCCTTTGATTATCCGGAGAGGAATAAGATATGTGAGGATACGCCTGGGAGGCGGGTTAGTGTTATCATTGGGCAGATATGAAAATTCTGACTCTTGGTTACGGTGTGCCTCAATGTGGCATTGATAAAATGCAAGAGTCAGTTCCTCTTCCGCCTAAACAAAGAAACGAATATTAGCAGTGAGCTTGCCACATTAAACGTTGTTATGGACACCTTTGCAAACTCCTCATTGAGAAAACTTAGCATGCCAATGTAATATCGGTGCGTGACCTGGGCAAGGGTTAAATATGAATGGCAACCCTAGACTGATGGTGCCGCACTTGATGTGAACGAGGGTATTGTGACAGCGGTGGAATGTCATTTGCCTGGAGAGCGCGAAGGACGTTCTTGGACAAAGATATTCGTTTCACCTGGAGTAGATGAGGGACACTAAACTCAGTTCACATACTATCCCACCCACCCGGAAATAACACTTCATAATCAACCCTACAACATAGTATATTCCCCATTTCCTTGACTGATCGGGAGGCGATGCCCTGAACTGAGCGTCAACCATGGACAATGGGAATTCGAATAACGAGTTCACCTATCAGTGATGCAATTGCTGAACGCTTTGGCAATTATACGTGCAGATTCTTCCATGGCCTCGCTTTTTTCACCGTTGTATTTCGCGTGAAGATCTGCCTGGAAAAAGTGGTTCACCAACCGTGGGTCAAGTCTTGGAAGGCGACCGCACATCATGAGCCAAGTCCCTGGAATCCCTTAAAATGGAGAACAACGCGGGTAAGGTCCATCCCCTGTTTTCGGTGAAGAAGCGGAAGAATGACCTAGTCCAATGCCGAACACAATATCAGACTAACGCTGAAGCACAATAAAACAAGAACGCGCGCACGAAATGAGTTGTGAGTGCTCTTTGAATGCATCTCCAGGCCTCTTTCTTGCTACATGCGAGCACACCAATACATAAGAAATGGCAACATCATCCCATGGACTCGCGATAGTATTTTCGTACTTGCGAAGGTATTGCCTCTGTTTGAAGCCTCGTCAGTCTAATGTTTGGATACCTGTAAATTGCGTAACTTACAGTAGGATTGCGGAACTCTTTTGCGAGATCCTTACCTTGTGGGCTTGTGGGTCTTAGCAGATAAGCGAGGTTGTTCCCGTTCTCGGCTAGAACAGCATCATTAATTTGGGCAAGGTATGACGAAAAATTCATGGGCATCTTGGCAGTCAATGTCAAGCTCTTTGTGCATTCCAGAGGACTGAGCGACGGAGATCGAATTTCGGATCAAAAGTAATTTCCTTTCGTAGCGTTGTGCTTGGTCCTGCTTGGCAAAAACCGGATAAGATGATCACCTGCGCGTCATGGACACAATGAGTGACGTGATAGTATATAACATTTATAACTCTCCTTTCTTCAGAATACTGCTAACCTAGTCCCATCATGGCCCTCCCACCCTCCTTGAAGCCGCTCATCGTCGCAGGAAACCCAGATGCACCGCACACGCTCGAAGTCTTCTGTGCGCCCCTTCTCTGCATCTTTCTTCGAAGTCAGATGCTCACACTACTGTCTAAGTGGATTATGTCTGCCCATTCAGGTGGGAGATGCGCATATATGCACTACATGGAACAGCCTAACAGGAGCTATCATGATGTACCAATCCTGATCCCAACAGTGGTAAACTCGCGCGCGCAATTGACAATCACATCAAACCCCTCATCGCCCACGGCGGCAAATACGACGGCAAAGTCAAAGTCATCTTCCGCCTCCAAGTCCAGCCGTGGCACTCTGCATCCACGCTCACGCATGAAGCTGGTCTTGCCGCTCTTCGGGTCTCGCCAGAGAATTTCTGGTCTTTTAGTCGTCAGGTACGTTGTTCGAGAAAGCAATAAATCCCACTGCGAGCGGTTCTATCTGAACTGTTGTTACCTGATTGGCACTCGGCACATATTTATGTGATGTTTTATTGTGATCGGGCATTGATTGTTTCATGATATATACTGACAGAAATCCACACATCCCACAGCTATTCGATAATCAGGAAGACTACTATGACATTCCAACACTAGATTTAACACCCCGTCAAATCCGAAGCAAACTCGCCGATCTTGCCGCAAAGGTCATCCCGCCTGAAGCGGTCGGGCAGTTCCAGGATCTCTTGATACCCAAGGGGCATCTGAACGGTGGCGTTGCTGTCACCGATGATCTGAAGTATAATAGTACGTTGCTATCTCATCATTCACAAATAGTCATGCTCATGCGCACACCAGTTAAATTTGCTCGCCAGAACAGTATCCACGTTTCACCTACTGCACTGTGGGATGGCCTGATAGCCAACGAAATTTCGAGTAGCTGGGGCCAGACGGAGTGGAGTGATTTCTTCGCAGCCAAGATTAAGCTGTGAGCATTCAGGCAATATGGACGTTCAGAACGTGTACAATATCATGTATCACCTAAAAATACAAAACGGGGGGATAAACACACGTCCGTTAAGCCCTACACTACTCTGGCGAACAACAGTTGAGCAAGAGAAAGGACATATACTATGCTACCAATTATTCCCAAATTCTAACATACACATAGCCTAAGATTGGAATTGCAGATATAAATATGAGGACGAAGTAAAAGGAATGATCATCAAAGGTCATACAAGAGAAACATAAAACCATTTCCTATTTCATATAATCTCGATTTTTGTTTTTGATTTCTGCACCTGGGGTGGTGAGCGCGCATGCTCACGTCTGTCTGCAACTCTCACGGGCTGCAGCTGGTTCGCATGTCCATTAGGATACGCATTCGGAAGCTGTGGATGATACGGTGAAAACGTCGAATTCGTGAATGTCACATGCGGGCTGACCATATGCACAGGGTATTGTGCACCGGGAGGTAGTACACCGTGTGGTTGGTTATTGTAGGTATGACTTCTCTGAGAACTTGATGTCGTGATTGTTGCCTTTTCTCGTTCCCTTGCCCGGTCTCTCTCCTCCTTGTCTTTTTCCTTCTCTTTGTCCTGTTTGACGGGTGGTCGCGCCGTAGTGATCGTTTCGGGTCCACCACGGTGTGCAAAAGCCATGACTAGTTTGTTGCCTAGTCCATTAAATTCGAGGCGACCGCCAACCTTGAAATCATCCAGCTTGAATATTCGCTGGTAGATGAACGAGTCATTGAAGGGGAGGGGATGCGAAATCGCAGGGTCATTTGTCAAGGGTACCAATGACCGCAGCCAGACACGTATTCGGTGTGTCGCGCCCGCTGGCATAGATTGAACGGGAATCGAGCTGAGAATGGGATGGAATCATCAATAAAAGATCATGAGCACATGCAGATATCTTCTTTGATGAACAGTCACCATATCCTCATTCAAGCGAATAGGGTGATGGAGGATCGCAGAGAAGATAATCAAGGAGAAAAGACCTACTATATCAGAAAAGTCACCCCTCGAGGGTCAAAGTCGATCCTCAGGCGAAGGTCACTGAGTAGCACATCACCAACACCGCCGCCTTCATACTCCAATGAGTATTTGTATAATTGATCCCTGATTCTTTGCCATCTATACGGGGGAAACCAGTATCATAAGAACACGCGACCGCAGCAAGGCAACAGAGGGTCTCACCTGACAGTAAATGTGATGAGCGCCTTGCCCACATAGCCTTGGTATACCTGGTGATCTGGGCCACTCCCTGCGTGTCTCGCAAATGATGCATCCCCAATAGCATGAAAGTCAAGGTCCTTGCCCACTAACAAATCGTCTACTTTGAAGAACTGGTGGTCCACATTATCCACTCTCAGCCACACCCGCAACGACCACAGACTGTTGAGAGGCAGTACTTGTTTCGCATTTTTCCCTGGAAACACGCTGTAACAGCCAAAAGCGGATATTAGCGCCTGAACCCACTACGAGCAGTACTGGGTGGGGCGTTCGGAGAAAGAGACGTACAAGACAACGAAGTTCAACTTGCGTGGGTCAACGGACATGTGGCGGGTCACTGGATCACCCAACGGACGTTCAATACCATTTACTCGCATGGAGAGACGGAACTGGTATTGTCCTGCGGATGGCTTTCCGTCATAAGGTTCGACCCTAGAATTTTCGAGTCAGCACGGTGCCTCGTGTACAAGGTGCACGAAGATTAGACGTACGAGATATAGAATTGCATGGGTGTCTGCGCAGCAAGCATGTTGTATGTGTAAACATAACGTTTAAAACCGGGGTCGGATCCCGAAGGCCGTCTGGAGATACTAGCAAAAACAGGATTAGAAATGAGACTGGATGACCTCGAGACCATCTCAGCAAGGGGGAGGGGACGGGAAGACATCATGGAAGGAAGGGTGTGCATGGAAACACATCACTCACTTTAAGGGAGAAACTGCATCATATACATCTGCCCAATGGGCGCTTGCCATCCCGCTGACAATACTCATTCCAGTGCCAGTAACATTCGAATCGCTGAAAGAGATCAGAACAACAGGCAGTGAGTTCAAGCAGAGATGATGATGGGGAGAGCGATGAAGAGGAAGATGAAAACTCGCGTAAGCTTCTGGGCCTGTGTGAGACGGGAGCGCCCGAGAAGATCAAGCAGCACAGACAGCGGCAGGGGATCATGGCCGATGCGTACCTTCGGTTCATGGCTACATCGTAGGTTGGACAGTCGTCGTCCAGCCTGGGTTGGCTCGCGTGATTGCCGTTAACGAGGGCCATGATATTGGTGGTCATCGTGGTCCTAGGGGAAGAACGATTGAGCGCCTTGGGAGATAAATATAAGGGATGTGTAGCTTAGGGAAATCCCTAAGGGGCAACAGACCATATGTCGTGTCCGCAGACTTAGTCAAGTAAACAATCATTAATATGATAATCACATTTCTCCAAAGCCCTCCGGAAGCTCTTGATACGTAAACAGCTAGTATGTATCATTCTACTTTAACACCGTCCACGGGCTGGTCAGTTGAGTTTCATACAAAGGCGGCAACACATCATCCCCTCATGTCACCATGCATCATTGACAAGGACGACCGCCACGATCCGCTACATCATCCCTGAGAAACGGATGGATGCTGCCAGTCAAATTATCGTACGTGCATCGCTCCTGCGTCGCAGGGAATAAACCATGGAACTTGGACTCGATCAGAGTGTACCAAAGTAGCGACTGGTCATCTGAGCCTGTGCTGAGAAAAAAAGACATTTTTTCGTCCGGAGAGAATGGGAATACCCTGCTTCTTCATGTTGGCCGAGATGATGTATAATTACAATGACGGCCTTGCGAAAAGGAAGCCCACATCCAACCAATGGAGAAGATGAGGTCAACAGGCCCGAAATGGAGGTAGCCAGCTTAAGCGGAGGGGTCTGTGTAGAAACAGCCGCTGGGAATGTGTTTCTATTGCAAAACAAAGGAAGAGTGCGATTTGAAAGAATCATGCCCCCGCCATACGAGATCTATAAGGATGTGTAATTTACTCTGAAGCCTTGTTGCCCTATAACAACCATGAGCGGCCGGTCACATGCGAATAAAAAAAAAGTGTGGAGGCGTACCTTAACCAACGAAGTGCAGGCGAAAAGAGTCGCCAACATGCCACCAGCAAATAGAACCGTATAGGTGCCTATTATTACGGAGCGATTCGGAGATTAGGAGAGCGTAGGAAGGGGGAGTGGACAGGTAACACTTACCGATGTAGAGCCTCTGCCTAGGACCACGGAAGATTAGTGGGTTGGCGTTGTTCTATGTGGGATCCGTCAGAGGCTGTCGCGCACCCGGAGGCAGTGAAAGAAAACAGACATACCTGGTAGTAGTGTTGCTTCTCGAGGACGTGGTTGGGTTCTACGTCATGTCAGGTAAACCGAAAATGCTTTAGGATAGTAGCGAAGAACGCACTCTCATATAGGGGAGTGAGGAGGCCCATTGTTGTGTAAAGAGTGTTGAAGAGTGGTAGGTGGTGGAGGAAGTCAAGCAGCGGACTGTTTGTTTACGGGTGGTTGCGGAGTTTGATCATCCGAAAGCCGAGCCTTGGACCATACACAATGTCCAACGACCGCGTCCGCGTCAGGGTACGTATTCCTCCTAAACAATTCAGGATAAACCTCACAAATAGCACAGGGCCTAAGTATCTTTCGCCCAATAATATATGGGAACACAGCAGTAGTCCTCACAGAAAAAGAGCGACAGGCACTCCCTCATGCTGATCACACCCACAAGTGGACCGTAGCTGTTCGTTCTGCCGCTTCTGCTGCAAATTCTGATATCGTGGGCGGTGCGGATGATATCTCGTATTTTATAAAGCGCGTTACCTTCAAGCTCCACGATACATATCCCAATCCTTCGCGCAGTATGTCCTAGGTCGGCCGTCTATCACGCGAGACTCTGATGTTTATAAAACAAAACAGACATCGATAAACCACCTTTCGAAGTCTCGGAAACTGGGTATATACATGCGTATTCTGTATACATTTTCTCCACTGACATATCATTCAGCTGGGGTGAATTCGAAATTCAAATCCGCATAACATTTGTTCCAGAATCTGGCGAGAAGGCAATGACGCTCTACCACCACCTCAAGCTACATCCTTGGGCAGCGGCTGGCGAACCTGAAATTCCACCTCTCGATGTCGCAATCAAACTCGGCCCAGTGCATTCATGGCAATATGACGAAGTTGTCTTCAATGACCCTTTCCAGAACTTCCTCAATACACTCACAGCACATCCTCCGACACCTCTGCCAAAAGTTAAGCGCAAACCCGTTCCTTTTCACCTTGCACATCCCGCCTCTCTTGAAGCTTCGAGGGGAGGTCTACCAGAATTCTCGCAGATGATGGAAAAAGAGGAGCAGGATCGAATAGAAGAGGCTCGGAAGGCCATTGTTGCTGAAACAGACAAGTGGCGGGACACCCTAATTGAGAAAGAGAAGGAGCTTGAGAGACTTCAGAGGATGGTTGCCAATCAATAATCAATACTAATCAATCTTGACTTTGTTCCCCTGTTCGCGATTTACATTGATGTGTTATCGTACAATATGTATTATAAATGCTCGTGTGTACCAAGATATTGCAAGAGTAGGCCGTCAATCCATCATGTCAATGCCATGCAGCCCATCCAGGATACATTTTTGCCTGGTCACATGTTAAATTCAAGATTCAAAATATCTAGTTATCCACATACCAAGTTTGTATCATCCGTAGCCTCCTCAATGAGGATCTGAACCAAGTTACTGGTTGAAACTTCCTTCTCTTGATTAAAGTTGCGGTCCCTCAATGCGTCGGGTGTAAACACCCCTTCCAATTTCTTTTCTATCCTGCTGAGCGCGGTCTTTGCCAGGACCCCAACGGAGGTTTTAGCTTGGTTTCTTTGTCGATCCTGCGCGGAGCTGTCAGTGGCGTTATCATGACTAGAATACCTCCGCAACGGACCAGACGACGCTTTTCATCCTCCCACTCCACTAATGGATCATGAATAAATGCGGCCAACACACTCATTAGGGAATCCTTGTTGTCTCGAAGCAACTGAAGTGTAACCTCGCAAGCGATGCGGAAGGAACCTGCAACATATAATAGAGTAAGGCGCCAATCTGGAGAAAGAACCAAAGAGCTGGATCGCACCCTCGACCCCAGTCACTCCTAACCCATCTACTAAGTTCTGCGTCAACCTAAAAGGCACGCGCTCAGGTGTCTCCAAAGCCTTGCCCTGTAATATTGAGATTAGGGTCCGAGTTCGAATGAGGAGATGGTTTACAGGCCTTTTCGAATAGACAATTAAAGTCCACGTGCACAACATCGCCTGTGATGGAGTCTAGAAGAATGTTCTCGCAATGTCTGTCACCAAGACTATTGTGTGGGCCTTCAACATCAGTCGCCTGTATTAGGCTAGGCTCGGGTAGACTCACCCGAGGATGAACCCAACCATGGACATAACAGCTGCCGTCCGTCCGTACGTCGTTCGGCTAGCCAACCACGCACTAGGTTCTGGGAATGTCTCGAGAAACCATTCATGGAAGACGGGCGGGAATCTATACCAGATTTCGTATGAGATCAAATCAGTCACAATGCATCAAGAAGCTTACTTTGGTAGAATATCCCTGACGAAGAGTTTAGCTGCCTCAGGATCAGTTGCCTCTTTAATTTTTTTGAAGGTCTCTCCCATCTCTGAACTCTAGCAGATCTTGGTGTTAGGACTTGATATGGCTTCCCAAACGAGAATGGCGCACCCAGCTTCGTATGCGTCTTCCTTCATAACTTTTGAGTAAGACGGGCCGGACAGGGATAGTATTTGGAACCCATTGGATAAATCCACACTCTTCGTTCAGTGTCACTACACCATACGTCCGAATCCCTGTGAACCGTTGTGTGCGGACATATCTACCGAGTGATCTAGTACTCACGCAACTGACGTTTCCGAGATTCAGAGTTTGCCTTCAGCAGCTTGTTTATGATGGAGTTGAACTCCATCAATCTCGCATCCTTTCTAAGGTCATCTCTCGGCTTTCCCAGAAACATATATGTCTGTCCATCAGTCCCGCGGATTGATATCTTTCTTGGTTTCGCCAAAGAGCGCATGACATCGATCTCGTCAAAGAATTCTGTCCACGGTCACCAGAAATAAATTAAGTCGCACTGTACCCACTTTCATAATTTGATGACTCACCCTGGAACGTTGGCAGATTAGAAGGGAAAGGCTGATGAGTTGACTGGGAAGAAGATGCAGGTGGGAGAGTGGCGGTCAAGGATTCTTGAAGAGGAATAATCAAGTCACAATGACCCAACTGCGCAAGTCGCGGGAAATCCTTTCGCATGTGAAGAGTTTTCTTATCATCTTCAACATGGTGATCACATAAAGCGAGGAGTTCGTTTGTCATTGAGACACATTGTTGGACGAGCTTAGGTGTTTTGGTTTTCGCCACTTTAGGGTCATTCTACGGGGGAAAAACTCAGCTCAAACCGCAGGAGTAGAAAAGAAGCCTACTTTAAGCTGTTCGAGTATGGCCCTCCCACGACTTTCACGGTTGGCCTTCGTTGATTTAACCACCGAAGTGAAGAGCCATAACGCTTGTTTTGGGTACTCTCCCAGGACTTTGAGAATCAGTCCACTCAGGATCCTGTATGTATCTGGGTTGGGATGACCGACGCGGGAAACAACTTGCGGGAACGCTATATACCACTGGAAAAATAATGTGAATTTATCTCTAGTTGCGGTGGTCTAGTGAGTACCTTATATGCCGGTACTTCATGTATGGCCTTTTGGGCCTGATGATTGCATTTGTTGATACTATCTTTGTCTGCGTTTTGAGACTCCCCAAGGTCCAGCCAGATAGTGAGCATTCGGGGCACGGTTTGGTAAACATATTTTGATCCTTGTTTAATCGCTCTCGCATAGGTTCTAACGGTTGCGAGATTCATCTTTAGGCCCCTACTGAACAAGTCAGAGCTATCAGCTGAAATCTATGGAGGTTATCTTACCGTCCCCGTTGATCCTCAGGCGACAGATTCTTGAAGCATTCATCATGGAATTGGCCTAGGTAAAAATGTGCCCCCTCGGAGCTAACATTGCAGTTAGCGTGGACTAAAATATATTTGAGACAAACACACTTTTTATCTAATTCAGTGATTTGTTGGAACATCTTGTAAATGACGGAGGCGTCGTAGCGTTGCGACTCGTACATCCAGCGCGCGCGTAAGACATGGGCCTATACAGTTTGTGAAATAGTAATTTCGACTGAACCCGGCAGGCATACCTTCGTCTTCGCTCGAGTCATTTCCTCATCAATGGTCAAGTCGACCACGTCGGAGGTTTCCGATAAACCAGCTAGTTTCATAGAGTTCTCAAGTTCCTTGAGTGCACGCAGCGGTTCGTCCGTTGCTTTGGTTAATCTGGCACTCTCAATGAAAGAAAACCGGGCCCCGCTTTGTTGAGCCTGTAGCATGGCACTATATGCCGTCTGCCATTGACAAGCCTTTCGCGCGATCTTCGCACTCGTCAACCATGTTCGCCCAATTTGGGCTGTTACGATAGAATGAGGCACACTCCTGACAACAGTCACTTACGAATATCATATAAGAATAAATAAGGTGACACTTACGCTAACGAAAACGCCGTCCTCCTCATGCTCAGGACCAATTCACGGAATCTGAATGTTGGTAACGTAGAATCGAGACGAGCACCCAGGGTCCTGGAGAGTTCATTCATGATTTGCTTTCGTTCCTGCGAGCGGCCTTGCGAAGGCTCGGGTAGGCGATTCACGGCTCGGTAGATGATCTCTAGCTCGTGTGTGAGGTGGAGATCAAGCATAGCGTCGTACGATCTACGGTAACTTCTAGGGCCCGCTGCGGTAATCGGGGCACCTAGCACCATCCTGGCGTTGGCCAAAGCCATTGAAATTGAACCGGGGTCACCATCACGCATTGCCAAAAGGACCCGACCAATGGCCAACTGAGCTGTTTGCACTGTTGACTGCTCGGCAAAGTTTCGAACATCGTCCCAGGCTCCAACCATCCACGCGCTTTCAATCTGGAAGTCCGCTAGGGCGCCCTGCCATTCTGGCTTTCGCGTCAAGACGCCTCGCACATGAGTCCGAAGGGTATCTGGTGGCACGGAATGAATATAAGGGTACCGGTTCCAGAACTTGATACCCACCGTAATGACCAAGATTTCTGAGACATCGTAGAAGTCCTAAATGGAATTCCACATTGTCTGGGGACTGTTGGAGACGAACTTCCCAACAACTCTGGGCAGAGGTCCAACGACCAGTGCTCTCATGCTGTCTAATTTGGTGCTCCAGTGATGGAGAGAGGATTAGAGTTGAAACACCTTCCATTCCGTCTGGCTCATCTAGCTGTGCATAAATCTCATGTAACCGTTCGTAGTACTCGGATAAGTCTTTGCTTTTGGGTGATCTTTCCTTCAGTGAGACAATTTGTCGTTCAAAGTTCATAAGCGAGCGCGCGAAGGCCTTGCATCGAAAAGCGGCTTGAGCCATAAGGTGGTGATCAATGCTCGAGAGGACTGAATCAATGCGCATAAGTTGCTCTTCGAGTTGAGTATTAAGAAGACTCCTATCGCCTCGGGAGCGTTTGCCTTCTGCCCTTTTCGCGTTTAGGTCTTGACGGACTATACGGACCCAAGCATTCAGGTGATCGAGGAGCATGAAAACCGCCTAAAATATGGGTGTTCAGTTTCGTACTGAACGCTTGGGTGGAATGTTACATCTGTACCTGCGCACTCAACAGTTTCTTGTCCGCTGAGGAGGTGCTTTCATTGTTAATTTGGTCCTCCAACACTACAAGTAGCTCAGCCCGTATCGCCTGAGCATCTTCTTCATTTCCTCCAATTAGGATGTTGAGGACAAGATGTGGGAGTAGGTGATGCGCAACAATGGCATCTTTGTTTCGGACGGCCGACCGGAAAACATTAAAGATAGTTTGAGCGGTGGTACCAGAAGCCTTTGTAATCAGATGTGACGTCCATAGTTGTATCCACTCGCGATAAGTCGCCTGGTGGGAGTATATTGGATGTCGAATCCCTGGCGCCGGTCCCAAATTCAACGTAAATTTACCCTCGAGGAGTGGTGTAGCAGTTTCCAGGATATGCTTGGGAAGACTTCTCCATCGATTCCGGACTTTATTTGAGATTGAAGTGTTCGTTCCCGCTCCGACCAGTGCAGGCCTAAACTGACAGAATTTTAACAGTTCCTGGATCGTGTACGCGAGAAAGCTCTGGTACTTCATATCGCTGGTCGACCTGAATGCCCCAACGAGGAGATCGCAAATGAGGTGCAATGCGAATTGCACCGATTCATCTTCGTCGGTGAAATTATTCTTGACAACGATCCTGGGTTGTTTTGTGGAGAGTTCGCAACGATCGGGATCAACAGCACCCAGTATCCCAATACATTCGTATGTAAGAGCTCTCAAAGCTTCCGTCCCATCACTGTCTCTGCAGGCGGTGTTGAGTAGCGCAGCGACAGTCTGGCCAACTACTGGATCGAACATGTCACCCGACACTAAATCGGCTATCAGGTTTTGATACTCTGCTGTAAGAAATGTCCTCAGCTCGTTCAAGGCTTGTATTGCGACGCTGAGATTCTCGTTCGATGATCTCTCGAGAAGCCATTGCAGTCGTTCCTTGGGTGTCCAATTGCTACGCAGGGCTTGAAGCTGATCGTGGACATGACTAAACTCTGGAATCGAAGAAAGATCCACGATGTCGTCGAGGTGCCGACCAATGTCCCCACCGATCTCCTGTATTATGTACGCCATCGACTCTGTTGCAATTTGTCTCGAGTTCGGAGGAAATGTGTCCCAGCAAGCCACGATGGCGGCACTCGTTGGTCCAACATGGGGTCCCACCTCACTTGGGCCTAGCGTTGTCAGAAAGCTATGCCAGCTACGTAGTGTTACCTCCGAAAGCTCGGGAACACTAGCCATCGTTTGAAATGTGGCCATGATCTAGGAAACTCTCAACACCACTCTTTGAAGTATGTTCATAACGTACCTGGGGTGCGACATAAGTGATTGTGGGACCAATGTGCTGGAATAGTGCTCCAAGGCCCCTTATGATCTTCCGCTTCGTTACGACGCTCTTCTTTCCTTGCACATCCTGCAGCATATCACTTATATGCGAAAACAAACCAAGCATGTGTGCCTTCAGAAACGCGCTCAATTCGGCCGGTGGATGGTGGCCACCCTTCGCTGGCGTGTTAACTATGCGTTCAACCTTCTTTATAGCTTCGACAGCCTACTCATACTCGTAAACAATGTTTTTGATCGGGATACTACGAAAAATCGATCGACATACCATATTTGCAGTATTCTGATTTTCATCACCCATTGCAACTATCAATTCTCCCAATATCTTCACAAGGCACAGTTTGACGATGACTTGCAGGTTTATAGCCTCACTTTGTGATGCATCTGCAAGAATCTTGAGCACCAGGCTAATTGCCTTGGTCTCAGTGGGCTTCGGCAACATAAATAAATGCGCCAAGATTGCGTGGGAGTGGTTGAGAAAGAGAGTTGAGGCTTTCTGCCCCACCTCTCGCGACACAGCATCAATCGCCTTAGCATCACAGCTAGCGAAGAGGGAAGGGAAAGTACGAGACGCATTGACCATAATAAAGTCCCCAGGTGTAATTGACATGAGTTTGCATGTTTCGAGAAGTAAGCCTGGGATGCTGGATATTCTGCCAATCAAGAACGGCGCAATCTGGTCAAGATATGGAAGCAGGAGGGTATATGGGGTCTTGTTATGATACTTGGCAAGCGAAACTAGCTGGAACTCAATTAATCCTAAAATCTAGGGGGACAAGATAGTACCCAACTTGTATGCTCGCCAACCCTTTGACAACTGGGTTGCTATTACCTAGCTGCGCAACCAGGAAACATGAAACTTGACCCAGCAAGTCTGAGTACTTCGTCCTATAGGGCCGTGAAAGATCAAAGACCATCCGCAACTCACAGATAGAGCGCTCACCTCCCCATTGATCCAACAGCGACAAGGACCACTTCTTTCGTATTTTCTTTTGCATTGCTCATGTGATGGTATAACTTTGCAAATATGGCTTGGGTCAGATTCCATGGATTTGCAACTGTATCACTATAACATGAGATCAAGGCTGCTAGTGCATACCTGGGAAAATATCAATACATCTATCTGCATGAAGCCGGGCCACTCACCCAGCAGCAAGTCTCGCACTCCGATCCGTGTCTCTGAGACTTTGGATCAGGAATTTTCCAATCTGATCTAGACCGTCTAGCGATATACTGGCCGCGTGGTGATCAATGCCACATTTTAATGCGCGAAAAGCCTCGCGACGAATACCGGGAGTTACTTCGCCGTCAGTTTCATCCAACAACCGACACACAGCCGTGATATATGCCGGAGCGAAGAGTGTGGAAGATCTGTGTCTATGCATTTTACATTCACGTCCGTCACAGTGTGTGACCAAGCAGGGAAATCTTGACATATTCTCGGCAAGGTTGAGTCTCACCTCCACGGAAACACCGTGCAGTGGCCTGATCAATTGTCAGTTCAACATCATTCGAGACACCTGGAAACAGACCTTTCAAATCGACTCTTGAATTCACGTAGGATTTGCGCAACATACTCCTGATCCCACTCGCCCTCATCATCCATTTGATCACTCAGGTCACGTCCCAGCAAGACTTGAAGGGATTCACGTAAATTTCCCGTGGGTTTCTTTCCACCCTGAGGTGACGCTTTCCCGGCCAATGTTGTAAGAACCACTTGCAAGACAGCCAGGTATTGCGGAGAGTTCTTAAAGAAAGAAAGTTCTTCTTGTAGTGTGTTGAGAGTCTCTGTGTCCAACTTCATGAGGGCACTACGCAAAAAAGTGTAACCAAGATTCTGTTTTCCAATGAGTGTCAAACATATGATAGGTCCGAGATTTCCGTACCCTTAATCCAGATCCGGGAAGATCCCAATTCTCTGAACAGAGTATCTGCATAATGTCAAGTAAATCTGCCTTAGATACCCCATCCAAGGGCTTCTCCTGTAATTTTGGAATCATGACCTGGTCGAAGTCTTCCCAAGCCTCCTTTGGCCCCTCGTGAAGCCGGTAGCGTACGAGGAATGCAGGGAAGAAGGAAAGAGGAATATCATAGCCTGATAGCGACCTGAGATGTAGTGCACAAACGAAGATATTCCGCGCAATTTTGACGCGTTGGAGCAGTGATAGCAGACATGTCGAAGAAAGAGAGTACTCGAGGAGTTGCTTCACGGCCGCTATGATTTTTCTGGGCATGTCGGCGATAAACCATTGACAGGGCAGTGGAGGTGCAAGAACATGACTAAGGACTTGAAGGATAGAGTTCAGCATAACAGGTATATGCGCCGCAGAAGGCACTACAACGTCGAATAAATTCGTGCTTGCCTATATCTAGGGTTAATCTTCGAACACAGACATAGATAAAACCTGTGAACCGCACTATCTGAAACAAGTCCTCTTGTTTTGTATCCGGGATTCTTGAAACAGCAAAGAGGGTAAGGGTAAAAGGATAACTGAGATGTAAAGTTTTGGAGACGAGGTCTATTCTCATGTCAACTTCACCCCCTGGTATTATAGACCCACTCACCGTGGCAGACCTCCAAACATTCATTCAGGATCACTCGCAAGGTCTTCCACGATGCCTCAATAACCCCCGCAGTCATCGACACATTCCCACCTAGGCCTCTCAGAAGCGTTACCAACACTTCAAAACCCTTCTCCCTCAATGTCATCGGATAAGCTAAACCATCCTCTAGTTGCATCTCAATATCAACCCACAAATCGAGCACCAAGCACAAGCCTAATAATCTTGCAAAAACCTTCTTGACCATCTCCGCCGTGTCTTGATAGATACCATCCACACGCTCAAATACCCTTTTGACTACGTCAAGGGTAGTGAATACTGAAGTAACCTTTTCCTGTAGTGCATCCCAAGAGACGATACCCGGAGTTGGGAATGTGGTGAGTAGGTGGTCTGTAAGACCATTTATAACGGTAATCCACACGTCCCGGTTCGATCTTGGAATTCTGGGGCCATTATCCGACAGGTATTGCGAAACGAGTGTGCGAAGAAAGTTGAGAAATCTGTCGAAAGACGCGTCGTTGTCTGAGCCGTCGAACGATGGAACTGGGAAAGGGGTCGTGGGTGGTATAGTATTTGTCATGACGAAGCACCTGTTGCATGAAGTAGGAACTCTTGGATAACGGGTGTTTTGCCAGATTCACGGTCACGTTGGAATAATTAGTCGCGAAGAGATCACATGTCTACCAGGTATTGAACAGAATGCTACACTATCCTTCGTCTATCAATTATTTCCGGCCTGCCCTCCGCTTCTCCCTTGACTTCTCCCTCTCCATTGCCTTTTGTTCCGCCCTCTCACTCTCTATCGATGTATATGCCTTCTTCAGTCTTTCATTGTACTCCTTATCCTTCTCCGCCTGCCTCTTCTGCTCGACTGCCGCCAGGAACTTGGCATCCTTGCGCAATTCCCTAATTGCACCCTTCTTCTCCTGCTTGAGTTGATAACGCAACTTCACGGCCTCATTCTTCTCGTGATCTGGATCCTTCTTGCGTAGGTAGTTGGATGTAGTGGTCTCGAACTTGGGTACATAAGAGGGAATAGGAATGGGTTTATGTGCTTGGAGGGTGAGCGGTTGGCGGGACTGGTTCGCGAACTTGAGAAGGCGAGTCAGCATGTCCACCAGCTTCGATTGCTGGGACTTGAGTTCTTCATTCCAACTCTTGGTCTCCGCCTGTTTAAGGATTTCTAGAATTGGTTCGCCTAGCTCCAAAAATCCGTCAAGACCTTTGTACATATCCACAAACCTCCCCATTAGATCCAGTGCCAGAGCCAATACATCAACCTTCGCCTGCTCACTGGGCTCCTCCAGGGTCAACAACGTTGCCAAATCCGGTTTTCCAGGTTTCGGCGCTGATCTCTTAGTTTTTATAAGCAGTGGTCGGCAGTTCTCCGAGCGAAAGTCAGGTGCAGGGAAACAGCCAGGTAATGAAGCGGTGTCCTTGTATTTGGTGGGCGCCAGATGCAAAAACGCATTGATGACAAAGGTTAAAGCCTCTGGTACAAACCTCTTCGACAGAGATTCATATTGGAGAAAGAGCGTACACAGAAACAAACCACTTGCGATATCACTCAACGAGCGAACGCGACCCAGGCCTAAATATGCTCCTATGAGGATTCTGGTGGGAGAAATCACAGCATGGTTGAGATCACTGCTCGGCCAGATGAGTCCGATGATGCGTAGAAGGGTAAGTTCTGAGGAACCTGGCCACGTCCTAGCGTCAGTGGTGGTAGCCCCTCGCGTGAGTCCTCGCTTGAGGTTCTTATACATGAGAGTGAGCTTCTCGTTAAAGAACTGTGCAGTTGGGATTGGGTATGCTTTGACAATTGCTGCGAGATGAGGGAGGAGGGAAGAAACAAGAGAAAATTGGGGTTTTGGAGGCGCTGCCACAAAGAGGATGTGGTCTACGAGGACATTTGCCAGGTTCTACCATGTGTCAGCCGACTCCATTATACTCATTAGACCACTGACCTGGAGTTTGTATTTATTATCCGGAGCCAGACTTGTGTGATATAGAGTTCGTATGCGCTGAACCACAACCGGTACATCCTTGTTCTCCACATTTTCGATAATCTCCAAAAATTCTTCGTGGTCCTCTGGTGCTGGGAAAGTGTAGGGGAGCTCTTTGGTTGAAGAACCCGACTTCTTCTTCCCTTTCGACACTTGTGTTGTTAACTCTTCTTGTTCCGTGCCTTCGTCTTCAGAGTCAACCTCCCCGTCACCAAAGTCATATTCTTCCTCTAGGCTCTCGACCTCATCTCCACTCCCCTCCTCGCTTTCTTCTTCACCTCCTTCACTCTCACTCTCTTCCTCACTTACTCCTTCCTCCTTCTCCCCGCTTTTGCTGCCCAACCCGGCGCCCAATGCACCCCACTCATCACCCTCATCATCGAAATCATCTTCAAGGTCATCACCACCGCGTCTTCGTTTTCCTTTTGACCTTTCCTCATCTTCGCTTCCACTATCGTCAAGCCCCAACATGCGCTTCCTACGCTGTCTCTCGGCTTTTTCTAGAGCCTCCTTTTCTTCTAGGGCCAGCTCTTCCTCTGTTTTTGTACGGTCCTTTGGTTTGGATCGTTTGTCAAATGCGAGTTCACGGACGTGTTGGTCGTAATTGGCATCTTGAATTTCGGGCACAAGGGAGAGGATTGTGGCATCCGGATCCGTCGACTTTTCTGAGTTCTCTGTTGGCTTACCGAGAGGAACGGCGTTGCTTCCGGTAAGTGATGGATCCGGCACATACAATAGGTCTCGCAGGGCTGCAAAATCATTGTCGAGCTCATGACGAATATTTTCTTCTTGTTCTTTCTCCATTTGACGGCGAAGCTGGCGGGACGTGAGTGACAGCAGTCCCGCGGTGCAGTAAAAATAATCCGACCTTATGCTCTTTACTTTTAGCGATAACCTCTGCCATTACTTCCGCCTTGGACTTTTTCCTTGCGGGCTATAAATAATCAGGAGAGTCCTTTGAACACAAAAATCAACATACTTCTTCGCTTTCATCGTCCTCTTCGTTGTCTTCTTCGTCATCAAATCCACCAAAGTGTGTCTTGGACACAACTTCTTTGTCAAGCTGACCTGCAAATGAAGAGTCAGGCTGAGTAACTTTGCAGCATCAAGAACATGCCCAACGCACCAGTTTCTTCCTCGTCCTCGCTGTCAAGTCCTAAACCGACATTGTCAAAATCATCTAGCTTGGACAAACTCTGTCCGTAGTGGGTGAGCTCATCCTCATCTTCCAGGTTGAACGCAGCATTCTTGGAGGACCTTTGCCGTTCCCGTGTAAAACGCTCGAGCATACGTTCTTCTATACTCATAGCTGGGTCATTCTCACCAAACCGTCGGTCGACAATCCCACCAGCACGATTACGTTCTTCCCATTCCTTTAGTAGTGTTTTCTTGCGCTAGCTACATATTTAGGTCTTGAGTATCACGAAGAGATGAGACTCAGCCAACCTGTTCAATACCAGCTTGTTTGCTTTGTGCAGGCTTTCCAGTGGTTCCCTTTATTTTTCGACCACCAACCTCATGCTTGAGCTTGGTGACCTTTACATCGAAAGGATTGAGTCTCTGGTGGATTTCCTCAAGGCGAGCTGCTCGTTTTTCCTTCTCCTTCTCAAGAGGAACAGCAGATCTCTTGCGTTTCTTGTTTGTGGATAGTTTACCGGTAACTCCGGCCTGGGATAGAGCTGATTTGAGTTGGGAAAGCTGGGATCCTTTGGCCATTTGCGAGACCAGTCAAGACTTGATTTACCAAAAATCTTGTGACGGACATGTGACATGCAGCGGATAAGATAACCACGTGTCCTCCGTTGCTGTGGTCGTCTGCCCTTCCAGCATGCCATCTTGAAGCGAATATTGCCTTCCACGTTTCTACCTTTGACTTCCATATCCCTTTCCTCTACACCATATATCACCCAGAGGATACATATTGACTCCGGTAACTACTTCTGCTATCCAGGTCCTTTACGCAAAGAATGTCACCGCATCCAGTCACCCCCACTCCTGCTAGTTGCCTTCCACAAAACGGCTGCACTTCCTCTGACGATTCAAATCTTTCTGTTATCACAACCCGTGCCACCGCTCTCGATGTTTGTCGCTCTATCTACGGAGAAAGTACAACACCAGTTCTCTCCGTTGATGCTTTATACGAGGCCAATGCGAGTAAGTGTATTCTCGTTTTTGTACACGCACTGCTGACATGACATGACAGTGTAAGTCGAAACTGTGGCCTTCGCCCGCTGTCATTCAATCTAATGGCTCTCCAGCTACGAAAATCCCCTCCTTACCGCCACGTCGCGCTCCGTCATCGGTGATATTCACCGACTGACGAAACAATTCAGTTCCATCGACATTCCTCGGCCCTTGGCAGCCTTTTGCACGCTTTTTCGGCTGCAACCATCCAAAAATACGCTGCTTGATTGGTTATCGGATGAACCTCTGATTCGGGCGTTACGCGTGTGGACAGATGTCGAAGACGTATGTGAGAGTGAAAGTTTCGGTTGGTGAAATCTCGAACTTTAGAATGAACGATGAAACTGACAGATACTTAGACAGTCACCGAAAAGCGATAGTAGAACACACGCTCCATGTTCTCTTCCTCCCCGGCATACATCTGGATGGCATGGATCAATCCTTCTCCATTGAGTCCTCTGATCTACATATAACTCCCACACACGAATGTCCTCCTCATTCCCCGACGTCCCCGCCCTGGTTACCGATTCCCGGTACCTCGCTGTCCGTTCCCTCGCCATTACACTTCAAACTACACATCGTTACACGTCTTTCCTTCAATGAACAAGGACTTGTTACACATCACCGTGATATTTGGGACGTAAAGGACGTATTGGGATTATTACCAGGTATCTCCTTGGCTCAATGGATTGGGACTAGAATAGCCGCTGCTGGTCTCTCGTATGCCTCCCGAATGTGGACCGGTATTTATACGAGTGGTTCCACGGCACGGTCAACAGACTCCACTGAATACCCTTCAGAAAACGGAGTGAATTACTCGAAGGAGTTCGAAATCGAGCCCGTCAAAGCTTCGGAATACAAGCACCTGGACATTTGGAACAGTGTGTAGCCGTAGTGCTGTAGAAGCCAGAGCAGTGGAGTGGTGCGTGTTGGGACTACACGAAATCCCGAAGGCGAATAATCGGAATCCGTCCGTCCGCACGATCTGTTGTCGGCTCCTTGGGCATACATTTTCTCAGGCATTCAACAGTGACAGGAGTCTGGCCCCGGCTGGGCGAGTTGTGCCATATGGCTACTTCTCCCGATAAAGGATTCGGATTCACAGGACTCGGTCATGAAACCTCCCACTCCCAGATACGAACATTGGTTCTTCAATCGCCCCCTTCCTCTGACATTTGAGGGGGATCAATATCACGGAACACTCTTCGAGAACGAAGCTGTGCAGGGAATCGCAAAGGAGTGCTAGATGTTGGATAGTTGAGGCGGTCCCAGTCGCTGTTTACCCGAGTCAATTCTAATTGTGAAACGCAGAGTACAATGCGCGGAAATACTTTATTGACAATTATACTTTTATCACCCTGTATATCCAGCTCTAATGGAGATTCGACTCTACGTACTCGCGAATTGAGGTAGGAACATTGAACACAAATGAATGAGAATGTGATAATGCAACCACGAGGTTCGCCTAATTCAATGACCTGTAGTGACATGCGGGGTGTTGTCACTACGTTAGTTGACTCAGCGGCGTCTCAATCAGTAATAACACCGGTAAGAAAGAGAAGGGAAAACCAAAGGAAGCGCTTCTACCACACTCTGGAGATCTCCGTCATGCTCCTCTTCATGCGTTACCGTAGGAAATAAAGTCATCTACGGGCCTTCATTGACGCCTTAGATAATACGGCCTTGCCTAGAACGCGGGATACCCCTATCCTTATCTGGGCGTCGTTTCGGGCCGCGTGAGTGCGGTCGAGAACAACGGGTTACGGTGGTCTGACAACCAAAGCTTGCAGAGAAATCGCAGGCGCGAAGATCTGGTGCAAGAAAGGCATATACGCTGAGGCTCTGGCTCCTGGCGCTCAGCGCTCACATCCCCACTGTCAGAGTTATTCCTGCGAAAGCATCGGTGGAACGAAATAACCTATACTCGCACGTCAATCCTTTGCAAACTATAAAGTCAGGTGTTGTACTTTAACATCACTACACGGTCGACGGCGCCGCCAATGGAGCGGCACGAAAATCGCCGTCGTTCACAAGCGAGGACGTCTAATTGGGGTTTCGTCGGGGATGAAGAACCCATTCTGGCAGCAGCTTTTTTTTTTTTTGTCTTGCTCGCCTCGTCCAGCCATTTCTCTTTACGCAACTGCCGGGACCAGAATTATCCCAAGTCAAGGAAACAAATAACGAACGAAATAGAAAGTACTCAACGCTCGTTACCCCCGCTAGATACTATTCCCTGTATCTTGATCCTTACAGACTTGGGCGCTCGGGATGTCCGTGACCCTGTCTACCTGTAGGCAAAACTTCGAAAGGAACACCAACAATAAACATTTCGTCATACCGCCTGCCCCGGAAGCGTGAACGACGGTAATCCACGGAGATATGCAGAAGTGCGGGTTGGGCTCTAGTCCCTAGCAAACCCTGGCACTGGTAGATGGTGATCGGGACATCTCATGGGAGCGACTGAGCTCTGGGTGTGGAGCAATTCAGTCATAATTCAGTTTTTTTTCTGAACACCCAATAATAATGGGTTCGCGACTGTGCTGAAGGGAACCTGATCTATGAACTGAAAAAAACTTCCCCTCTTCCCAAATCGTGCTAGTTGCCATGAGGCAAGAGCATAGACATCTTTTCGGCTGATTGGAACACTCCAAACGACTAGTAATACTTGTCAAAAGCCTATACATTCAGCTACTAGCCCCAACTAGGTTCGAGTTCAAAGAACACCACAACTGCAACCAACATCGCGTGAAGCGCTGGAATTGAATCGGAGAACTTCTTCAAGAAGCAAGCCCTTGGATCTACTCACCGTACAAACACACCGCCTATCATTATATTACTCTCACACGCGACGAAGACTCCTGCATTGTCATATCCGCTGATAAGATTACCTCCACAACTCCGCAATAGGACCTCCTTCCCTGAGGCGACATAACCTCAGACGTCGGAAGTACTCCAACCAGGAAACTACTTACTAAGTACTGCGGGCCTTCGCGGAAGGTATCTTGACCTCCCGTGTAGGTCGGTCATCGGAGCCTAAGTACTGCAGAATTCCATTCACCCAGTTCTAGTTTGAGCACCTTAAGACATGCACCGGCCAGGGTATGTGCCTTAACCCGACAGAGCATCCTCTGCTCAATTCCCAACTTCTTGGCCTCTGGGCGCCACATGCCTCGTGACACAGCTTCTCGAGTTCTAGTAACGGCCGTTCCAGTTCTCCTGCTTCATCTCTATTTTGAAAGCACAACGACACTTCTTCCCCCAAGGAAGCCTCCCCTGAAATATTGACGCATACCGAGCTCCTCGCTCGTTCGTTGACACCGCCCATCGTGGGATCGAGCTCCATGTCTTCGAACGCTCGAATCTTGCCTCCATAAACATATGCTCATACCCAGCATCCAAAATAGCCTTCTCTTTGTACTCGTAGTACGGAAGTTTGTTTATACTCTCGTTATTTCGCGTATTTTTCTTCTTCTTCTTCCGTGCCTTGTGCTGGCTGAGATGCTATGGGGGGATATAGCGTATGTTTGGTGGTGTATGGGAATTAGGCGCGATAACGAGATGATCACCAGAATGGGGTGGGACGATTCAAGTTTGCTTTGGTTCACACGCCAGGGGAGAACCCATCCAGATGAAAAAGGCAAGTATAGACCAGTGGGGAATGCAGACTAACAAACCAGTTACACTGGTTCTCCCGCAACCCGTGTGGGGAGTCTGCGGCTCAAGTGGCTTTGGCTATGCCTGTGCAGGGCCGATGACCTTTTGTGGCTGGAAGCATGAGGAGGGGGGGGACCAGAGTCAGTAGTAACCTGAAGATCAGCGTCCGAAAGGCTCATATCTGCATTCGTTCGATGGCTGTCTACGGTCTAACTTTGGTCAAGTCGAGGTGCGCCCTGGCTCACGAGCGTGTGCATCCGACATACAGGCCACGCGCCAGAACCCTGGTCTCCTTGCGGGTGAATGGCAGAAATATGGACTCGAAGCTGTTATAATTAGTGGCGTACTATGAATTTTGGGTTCGCTGACAACTCGAAACGTACTCATGGGCATGTGTTCTATGAGCCATCGATGGAGAGGGAGGGAAAAACAAAAAGGAGCCTTTTTGACAAAGAGGTGCGCGTAACGGAAAAACACTGGGACCCAAAGCATGGCGATGACTCACGAATAAGGCCGAGCGCGCATTATAAGACCAAGAAGAGCAAGGCTCCTGAACTCCTAATGGAGGCACTCGTTGTCTTGCTCCAATTGTACTCCAATTTTCAAGTCAGCGATGTTGGATACTATTGTCATAAACAAGAGGATGCACCCTAAGTATCGGGTATTACACCATACACGGAACCTTTGAGGCTTATATGCCGAATTCCGAGTCGGCTTGTCTAACTATAGTAAACCTTTTTGTAGAACGTTCCGCGTCTCCCTTGCTGTTGAGTTCATTCGTAGAGCTATTTCAACACGATCGAGCTTGTATGGGCTCGAAGATAGCTGAACAAGTTACGCGCAGGACCATAAGCTGTATATCACCCAACGAGTGAGAGGTATAGTGAAGGAAGGTACCCCGAGTGTGACTGGCCTTGCATCACACGAAGGACGACAGGTAGATGAACGCAGGACCCGGGAAGGTATCACATGCCCGCTGCTGCAGACCACTAGCACGTGGAATGCCTGCTTCACGATTTCTCAGCACAATCGAAGGAACGTTCGGGCCTTAAGCCTGCGCTCCTAACACACAAAGAAATTGAAAGCCCTGAATGACAAAGGCTGTTCACGGAAGGCTCTTCCAAGTGTCAGCCTAAAACATGGCACAAAAGCTGATGGGGGACTTGATGCAAGCTGGTGTTGTGGGTCCTGTCCCATGTAAACAGGTACCCACTGAGCCCTGAGCTGCGTACCGTCAGAGCCGAACACTGATTCTTTGTGAAGACAAGAGCATCCGTCTGTATACCAAAGTGATTGTCTTGTAGGCACCCACAAACAACCCTCTGTTTCAGAACAAAGAAACGGAACAACAACAGAAGTTTCGAAATGGCGTTCACTAAATCCTACGGTGGGGTCGTGGTATGCAGCCAGAGAAGTCCAGATCCAGATTCATGTCCGCCACAGTGTTTGAGAAGAAAGGATCAAAACAAACACATGCCATCGAGTTATTCCGTCGGCTGGAACAAGGCGAGTCGCTTCCAAGCATTTGGATAATAACAGTCAAGCCGAGCGCGTTCGTGCCGTAAAATAACTTGGGAGGGGTGTGCTGTATTACAGACGCACATGGTCACGGAATTTTTCACCGACAAGTCAAACATGAGGGCATGTTTCTAGGTGGTTTCTCCAAGGCCTTCGTGAGAGATCCCACAGGAACGGACTCTCCGGCATGACACAGCTCTCCTATGATCCATATGCTAGAATTATATCACTGAGAGGGTCCGTTCCGCTTGATGCGTCGCCTCTTCCCCATCTGGAGGTAAATGTCTTCTACCTCACAATCTTCCAGACAAAGAGACAGGGTTCGTTTCGGCATCAAACGACAAAGAGCCGCAGGGCAATAAATTGATGTGAAGCGTTGGGGTCCTGCTAGCACTACCTTCGTTCCGGTTGATCAGCAATATTCGGGAACCATTACACCCGGAAATAGCGGGATAAAGTTGTTGTACTTGACGAGCTAATAGCACGCGAAACGATAAACTATTTTAGTAGCGTAAAAATTACGCTAGGCGGGCTTGAAGAATCCCCAATTGCGCCTCCAGTCGTATGATGTGATCTCCGGGGCTAAACGACGATCCGCGTTAATTCAATGAAAAAAGAAGCGCAACAAAAGTCGTCTTCATGCTAGTCGCCAAGAAACATCTCGCCTTGAAATATATTCCATCCGGGTCCTAAGACGAGCAACACCATGGAGCTTATCGTATCGTTCTCAGGGATTACTCCCAACCGCCTGGGTCCCAGACGGCAATTCACTGACATCTAGACAGGCTTGTGAATACAGGTGGACCTTGAGCTGCCGGAGGTATTATGTAGCCCAGTTATCGAGAGCGGGAGGGTAGAAAATGTACCGTGTGGGGACGTCGTTGTGGCGTAAGCGAACAAGTCCCTACGAGGTTCGTTCATATATTTTGGACAAGCTCACACGGGGGAGCGTAAGTAAGTCAGAGTATGCATACCCACGAATCCATCGCGGATCTACCCAGGCCTACATTCCTTCTTATTATGCCATTATGCCAGTGGGAGAGCTGTCGGGTCATTTTGCGTCATCGATGTCCGTTTCTCGGGCTTCAGTGGCCTTCCCGACTAACACACCTTTGGGTATATGCCTTTTCTTAGGTCAAACAGCTATTTCTATGGGCACGAGGTTTCACGTCAACAACTGGATGTTCATTTTGCGAACGCCCATCCACAACTACAGATTTAGGACCCTCTCCTCAGCTACTATGGGCAAATGTGATGACAGTTATCTTGATCCCGTATATACAAGCTCCAAAAAAGTTTTTTTTTTGTGCCCATATATCCTCGCTCCGCGGAAGCTATTATTCGAACTCGAGTCATTCAATATCAAACACCAAGGTAGGGAGAAAGGGTTGGAGTACAAGTACATTGAATTCATAATCCAAGGATATCCGCCCCACCTCACCCAGTAGCCGTCAAACCCACATATACAATATACAGCCGCCAAACTCGGGCCTTGATGATCCGAACTGGCGGAAAATTCTTGGCTTGCTGTGCGTTCTTGAATCTTCTAGTGGCTCATTAGCCCCTGTGCCTATCCACTTCCAGGTGCAGGACACTCTCAAAATAGCAACGGAAAGAAAAAGAAAGAGAGCATGTTGGCCTTGACGAAACAATGACACGGGCCGAGCGTCTCGAGCGAGAAGTCAAAGGGAAAACAACGAGTCCACTATAGCGCTAGTGCTGGAGAAACATTTTTTTAGATATAGTTTGGAGGACTCTGGGCCACAGTCGAGGTGATGCCGGAATTGACTAGTCGCAGCGATAGCGTGCTCCAAATACAATAAAGCCAAAATGTAGCGCACTGGGGGAACTCACTAAACTTCGAAATGAATTGGGGTAGGATATGTGGCGCCCGATGCCGAGGCGAGTGCGTGGCCACCGCACAATGACCCATATCTAATGCGTACACCTCTCCCCCCCCCTCCCCCCGGCATTGGGGCGAGGTTAATGCGCGTACTACGAGTGAGTATAGGGGTTAGCGGGTTAAACAGCGCAGTAACGGGGTTAATTATTTCCAATTCGAATAAGATGCCTCCGAGTTTACAAGTCTTGCTTTTTTTCCCTTTATCATAAGCTCCCCTGCCGAGGTAATCCAGAAGTAAAATTTTACGAAGTCGCCGCTGGCTATTCTGTCTCTGTGTTAATTGAAGTCTGCCGTAGGTGTTTGTGAATTAGCATTGAACAGAATAGAAGACGCGGATGACTCAAGGGAGTGGGGGGGATGAGCCAACACGTTCGCAGTTCCCCGAAGTACGGCCGCCAAGTCCGCGTTCGCACTTGCCCCAACAACAACAACAAAAACGACGTGAATTCTTATTTCGAAACTAAATTGTCCCATGGACGTTCTCGACACAGGGGTGTACGTACATAGAGACACCAGCGACTACGTCGCTTGACCCACGCGACCCCAAAGAGCTCCCAGGGAATCTGGGGACTTGTCACATATGCAGACTAGAACTGGATGCAAGAACAACTTCTCTTCGCTCAGCCTGGAGAAGGCTAACGGACAGACCCCGCGTAGCAAATGGATAATAGAGAGAGTAAGAGTCGAGACAGGATGACGGGAGGGTGATGACGATGATAAATAGACGGGGACGTGAAGGAAAGCAGGGTAATGCGGAGGTAATGAGTTGGAAACGTCAGAGGTAGTCGTCTGAGTACAGAGTTCTGTGTGAACAGATCATCCTACATAACCAGACACGCGGCGTATCAAAGGACTCGATTGAATTCTACACGAATTTTTCTCCCACCTCTGACTACAACACAACCCCCATACCAACCCCCCTCGCTCAACTGGGCTTATCCCAAGGGGGGAGACTGTAGCCAACTTTGGAGGTCCTATTCCGGGGGTACGGCAGTGTCCAACGTACATATACTGACCGGCCTCCGCTTCCCCGCAGCCACCAGCTACTAAATCCAGTCCACCCAGAGCCAAGAAGGGTCGAGCTCATTGAGTCTTGAAACAAGTGGCTCCCTGGCCCAGTACCGCGCTCAGTTCGGTCCTTGTAGAAGGTCTAGCGGCACAGGGGTCTTTTTCCAATTAGAAGTGTAGTAGAGTTGTACCACCACACTCACACCCCCGAGTCAATTTTACAGCTCTTTTCAAATTGGGCAAGTTCGGGGGATATACACACGCCCTCTTCCCCTCTTTGCGAATCGAGTACATTGCGTCCGTTATCTAGTTGTTTATCTACCTATTACCTAGAGGGTGAGAACCAATAGTTGTGAGTACACAGACAAACTTTGTCTGTTTATTAAATTTCATTGCGCTCATCATAAATCATCACTGCTCGAATGAGCAATCTTAAGATAAAGGGCTGTACAAATCCGTCTATGGCGCCATATAAACCACACAACCCCGGCCTCCCAGATCCAATATTCTATAGACGGGATCCGTTTCAATCACGAATGGTCTAATTATCCATGACGACACTTTTTCTCAAGATATATTCATGTCAACGCGAACGCGGAGATTGGCGGGGGGCTAGGAGGGAGGGATCGTCTATAATCTACACGGTTCGAACTATATGAGCATCTCCCTCCCCGTCTCGCCTTGTTCATCTCACAAAAGCCATCACCTCATATCCCTCGAACACTATCCACTTCTCTAAGTCATCACATATCACATCCTGTCCTCCGTCGTCACTACCAGTCATTCAGACAATCACGGCAAACACACATCGTGAGAGTGAAACAATAAATATATTTATTTCATTCCGTTCTTCCATTGGTTCACCAGGAAGGGTATTCCACAGAAACCGAATTGATGCTATAAAGAAAAATTGTGTATGTATGCGCACTAGTGGTGTTTGGTATCGAAATAATAAGCAAAAAATAAGCATGGGTGATCTCTTGGGTTGTCTAATCGGCGGAGGTATCTTAGAAGTAGTGGTACAACAGCCTCCTGGGTCAGGAGATAGAGTGAGAGCGAAGGGAAAAGGGAAAAAGAGAACAAAAGGTACGATGGATGCGGGGCTACATAGGGAGAGGGGTCAATAAATAACGGAGCACGCCACAACATCCACCGCACAGCGGTAGTTGTGTGAATGGAAGAAGGGTCTACAAGCCAATGGCCAAAAAAGGCACAAAGAAAGATAAATTTGAGAACAAAGAGAAAAAAGGGGTTGTCCATGTTAAAGCGAAACAAAGGAAGAAGAACAAAGGTAGACAAAAGAGGTAAAAAGTTCCAAGAAAGCTGTAAACAAAGCGCGAAGGGGGGAGGGGGGGTAGGGGGGAAATAACAAGTAAGGATAATACAGTGAGAGCCCATGGTAGTACAATCAGGTTTTCTTGAGGTCATAGATAAATATATAACGTGTATGTAGCATGGGTGTCGGGAATTGGAGATCCGGGGGGGGTCGAGTCGGCGCCGAAAGACATTTTGAAAGTCATGCGATTATACAAGTAATAAGTAACCACCTGGCCCGGCCTCGTCACTCACGACGCAACGGGAGTGGGAACGGGGCTGCTCAGGATTGTGCTAGGAGCATCCTTGAGCCCAAGGTCCGTCCACGAGCCCGCAACCCCCGTCGTACCATCCTGAGAAGCACAACGGAAGTATTCTGGCTGTGCCTGTGCCTGAACAATAGGAGCGTTCGGGCTGGCTGCGGACATAGGAGGAGAGAAGTAGCCAGGGGAAGTGTGGGCCTTGTGGGGCGTTGGCGGAGGGAGGGAGGGAGTCGACGGTTGCGAGGTAAGGGGCTGGTGCTGCTGGAGCGAGGCAATGTCAGACAGCGGGGCATTTGGAAGCCGGATACCGCCGTCGTGTGGCGGCGACTGGGAATCACGAGAGAGGGGGAAAGTCTGGAGATTGGGGGAATTGAAGGAGGTAGGGGGAGCAGAACCTGACGAATAGACAGAAACTGCACTGGTTAGCAAACGAGTATCTCTACGGGGACAACTTTGGACACACCATTGTCATCCCAATCGCTTGCGCCGCATCCGGAGTGGACAGAGCCGGAAGAAGAGACAGAAGCACGGCGTACGAGCCCATACTCGCGTGGTTCCTTCTTCACAATAGAAGCAATTTTAGCCTTGGGGCTGACGGTTCCCTTGGACTGCTTTCGCTGCTTGTTACCGGCACGCAATTCGTCGAAGCGAAGGGGACGTGGCCGGAGGTGGGTGCGCTCATAGAGACCGCACTTGTTGCAGACGATTTTTCCAGGATTAAGAGTGGAGCGACGCCATGAGGGTGGCTCAGTAGTATGACAATTGAA
>QFDT01004028.1:668-12021 GCA_003315915.1 Macrolepiota dolichaula | reverse complement strand
TGATCCTGTAATCTACGCCTATTTATGCAAGTCCAAGGTTGTTGTGTACTACTGTATCTACGAGTCATGAATGTCTTGTCTGAGTCATCAATTGAAAGAGAGAAACTACTAGTACACTACAGAGCGTCCAATGAGTCAGTCTGTATCTAGATCGTAGTCCATAATCTACTATAACGTTCTATCTACTCCGAGTCATTATTATCTGAGATAGTAGAACGTTCAGACGAGGTGGGGAAGCCCGTGGAGGACTCCTGAGGCGTAGGCGCTGCGGACGAGGATGAGGAGGCCGAGGAGGATGAGGGTGAGGACAAGAGATCGTAGGGGACGATCTCCGAGGACATCTCCTGGTAATAGGAGGTAATAGCACGGAGTGGGACGCCTTCTGAAGAGTCAGAAGAAGCATCGGACACATCGTCGAACAGCCAAGGCTGCGACGGGTAGTGATGCCCATATTCTCCTGACTCGATGAGCGCAGCAAGAACTCTAGGAAGTTCTTGCTCGTCATAGAACATGTAGGGATGTCGCCAGGTTGTACAATTATCCGTGACCGGATAGGGGCGCCATCCATTCTCAATGGCTGCCATCCAGCACATTGGATACGTGCTAAGGACTTCACCGTCTCCGACAATGTGGCGGTAGGGAGCTGCGTGCATAGCTCGTTGCAGAACTGCGTTAAGCTCCTCGCAATTGTAGACAGGAGGGAGAGGTGTGAGTCTGTAATCGGAGGTGTGTCCAGCGATAACTCTGAGAAGGTTCTGGCCCTCAGGAACTAGGACGTGAGTCCCTGGGTCCATAACAATATCAGTCTCTGTTCAGTACTCCAGGACAACTAGTGTTGTCAGCCGAAGGTAATCGTTGAAGTGATCCTTCAGTGTTGACTAGCCTAGCGGCCATCCTTGCGGTGCCCTCTAGGTGAACCATAACAGCAGGAGGGACTCCATAGAGGAATGTGGAGAGGGGTTCTTGTCCGAGGGGTCCGTTGGATTGTGCAAGGTGGTCTCTGAGGTTGATGGCGTAGGGAAGGGGTGGACGAGAGCAGTTGTCGTTGAGTAGGCAGTACTTTTTGAAGTGTTGTGGAGCAATCCAACCACAGAAATGACAGTAGTAGCCTTCGCATTGGTCTGCGCAATGACCCACTGTGTCGCACTCCAAGCATTGTGCAGATGAATCTGTGGTAGTCCATATCTGCGGTTCGCAAAAACGGACGGCTCGTTGAGGACCTGGTCATCGTAATCCGCTACGTACATCTCCATTAAATTGAACTTGTCTCCCAACAGATCTATCCATCCTATGTTATGGTCTCGACAACGAACCCCCTGCACTGGTTATACAAGTGGCGCCTTGAACTTCTCGACATTCCGGACTACGAAGAAGTACCGGGCCGATCTACCTCTCCACACGGAACCCCTCCGCCTCCTCGGTACGAGTCCCAGTACCTCAACCACCACCTCCGCCAAGTATGGGATAATTCTCCCTTCATCCATATCTATCGGCACGGACTCTACGAGACCACAATCGCTCGGCCCGCACTCACCGGAGCCGACAACTACGGATGGAGGCAGATCGTCGGAGATACGTCCTTCACCCACCCGTACCTGATGGGCCGACCCTACGACCTTCGCCGGACCGACTCCCCTGTCGATCTCTCTATTAGCCACTTCTCCACAACGTCATCGCCTTCGGATCAAGAGAACTCCGATAGTACGGATTCTGTAGATCCGTCGTCTTCCATTTCACAGCGAGCTTCCATTCCCGGAACGCCATCCCGTTCCGACGTCCCTTCCGATCCCGTCAGTAGTGTTTCATCTTAGTGAGCGATGGACGAAATAGTAAAAGCAGAAGTATCTCGAAATGTATAAATAACGGACTATTCTGTAGTTGAAGCTTCAGCTTCAACCTTTTCGTTTGTCTCCCTCTTTACTCTTGTCCTCTCTCTCCCTCTCTCTCGAATATAACTTGTTGTTGTATTCTCTCGAGTGAACTTAGCGTTCTTCTGTCTGTCAACAGCAGAAGATATCAGTCTCTGTTCAGTACTCCAGGACAACTAGTGTTGTCAGCCGAAGGTGATCGTTGAAGTGATCCTTCAGTGTTGACTAGCCTAGTGGCCATCCTTGCGGTGCCCTCTAGGTGAACCATAACATCCTAGAAGGTTGAATGGGAACATCATGGGTTCGTCAAGGGTGTTGTGTTTCCTGCTGGTCATTAGTGTTTCCAAGTCTGAGTCCAATCTGAGAGCGCTCGTCAAAAGCTGGATCCTCTTTGAAATGTTGAAGGGTATTAATTGCGGCTTTGAGAATTTTGATTTGCATTGCCATTGGATTAAATCGGTGAAATTCCTCAAGAGTGGACTCGAGGGTATCCATACATTCGCGTATTTGCTGTTCCAGAGATAACATAGCAGACCAATTCGTCCAGAATGCGTCGAGGAGGGCAATAGCTTCAGGGTTGCGGATAAAAGTGGTCCATAGGTCGGAGAAGGGTTGTTCAAATAGTAGTTGGGTTCGAATGAAGGGAGGTGCGTTTCGGTAGGGGTCTTCCCTGGAGGAATGATCCTCCTGATCAGTTTGTTGTTCGTCTTGTTTGGCAATAGGTTCCAGGAGCTGTTGGAGAGCTCCTGCGTTGGGTGGTTGCCCCATACTGTATTGGGAGGGAGTGTTGGTAGAGGAAGAGGAGTTTGAGGATTCATTGGGAATGGAGTGTGAGGGGGTAGCTGTGGCAGGAGAGGTAACGTTTGAAGGCATTTGTTGGGGTTTTAGTGAAGCATATGTCATCTTTTATAGGCGTTGAGGATGTTCTTTGCGTTTCCTAGATCAGAAGCGTTCTGCCAGGTTCTTTCTGATTTGGGATATCCTTTCCAGTGGACAAGGAACTCCGTCTTTCCGCATCTGGTTTTCCTGTGGTTAACAATAGCTTCTACTTCCCATTCTTCTTCTCCATTCACAAGGTCAGGTGGTGGTTTGGTGAAATGCTTGCCGTAGATCTTGTTTTCTTCTACTGGCCATAGGTATCCAATGTGGAATTTTGGGTGAATCTTCCAGGTCTTTGGGAGTGCTAATTTGTAGTTGACTGGACTTGTCTGACATAGTACTTTGAAAGGGCCGAGTCGTTTTGCGGATAGTTTCTTTGGTATTCCTTTTACTCGAAGGTTTCTTGCGTCTAACCAGACCTTTTGTCCTGGGGTTATTTTTGGAAGTGGGTTCTTGATTCTTTTGGTCATGATTTGTCTGGCGGATTCGTGGGTGTTCCATGCAGCTTCCCATATGTTGGTGATCCATTCTAATCTATTTTTGGTTGTTGGGTTATTTGTGGGTTCGAGTTCCGTCGGAAAGGCTTTGAGTGGGTGTCTGTACATTAACTCAAAGGGAGTATGCTGTCTTCCGGAGTGGAGTTTGGAATTGTGAGCGTGTTCGATGAGAGGAAGTTTGTTAGGCCAGTCGAGAATGTTGTTTGCGCAGTAGGCTGCAATGTACATTTTGATTTCTTGATTGAAGCGTTCAGTGGTGCCGTCAGTTTGAGGGTGGAAAGCGGTAGACATGGTGTGGTTAATGTCAAGTTTCTTCCACAAGGCCTGTAGCGATTTCGCGGCAAAACGTGGGTCTCTGTCTGAGATGACTTTATCGGGTAGGCCAAATCTTGCAAAGAGTTTATCTATTAATAGTTCGGCGATGTCGTCAGCTGTGGAAGTCTTCTTCGTTGGGCATAGTATTATCCCTTTCGTAAGACCGTGGTCCACCATGGATAAGATAGCATCGAAGCCATTTACTTCCGGGAGGTCTGTGATGAGATTCATAGCAATTTGAGCGAATGGTCGAATGGATTGTGGTCCGGGTATCGGTTGAAGCGGTGGTTTGAATGGTCTTCTGTTGATCTTGTATTGTTGGCAGGTTAGGCATCCTTTGACATAGTTGCGAACGTAGGATCGCATTCCTGGCCATGTTACGTATTCTTCCAGTTTGCGTAGTGTTTCACTGACTCCGGGGTGTCCCGCAGAAGAGGCATCGTGTACCCTCTGCAATAAGCGCTTCTTAAGCGCGGAGTCCACTGGTAATTGAAAACGTCCTTGATCGTCCAATTTAGCGTCTTCTGGTAGTTCTGTTGTGGTGATGATGTTTGTTTCTTGTTCCTGTTCCTTCGGGAATTTGGGTCTTGTTGGGAAGGTCTTTAGGTTGAATAAGTGAGCCGGAATGGCGGCTTGTGGAACTTCTTCGGCCTTATTTTCGAAGTGATCTGGTTGTCTTGACAATGTGTCTGCAGCTCCGTTCTTTACTCCTGCTATATGACGCAAGATAACTTTGTGAGCACTAATGAGTGCAGACCACCTTGTAACTTGTCTTGAGAGTTTGGCTGGTTCAGCCCAGTGGACGATATTGTTGTGGTCAGTCCAGATGACCGTTTCGAATGGTGATCCGTCAATGTAATGTCTCCATTCTTGCAATGTGCGAATGATGGCGAGGAATTCCTGTTCCGAGTTATGGTAACGCTGCTCTGTTGGTGAAAGGCTTTTGGAGTGGTAGAAGCATGGATGTAAATCTCCGTTTGCGTCTTGTTGTAGAAGTACTCCTCCAGTTGCATATTGCGATGCATCTACTTGGATTTCAAACGGTTTTGATGGATCGGGAGTGAGAAGGATGGGTTTCTGGAGGAATCGTTGCTTGAGAAGGTTAAAGGCTTTATTGGCTTCGGTGGTCCATTGAAAGGCGGTTGATTTCTTTAGAAGCGCGTTAAGTGGTGCAGCAAGTGTGGCGTAGTGTCGAATGAATTTCCTATAGAAGTTGCAGAATCCTACGAACTTTCGTATGTCTCATACTGTTCGTGGTATTGGCCAGTCGGATATTCCTTTGAGCTTGATGGGGTCCATTTGCACTTGGTCGTGGGATATAATAAATCCGAGGTAAGGTAGTTCTTCCTTTTCGAATTCGCATTTCTCGGGTTTAAGATAGAGGTTGTGTTTGCGGAGAATTCAAAAAACTTCTCTGGTGATTTGTCAAAGTTCTTCTTTGGTTCTGGCGTGAATGAGGATATTGTCCATGTAGACCATGATTTTGTTGGCGAGGATAAGGTCGGCGAATATCGAGTTCATCATTGATTGGAAGGTTGCTGGACTGTTACACATTCCGAAGAACATGACAGTTGGTTCATACAATCCTCGGTGTGTTCTGAAGGCTCCTTTCCATTCATCTCCTTTGGCTATGCGAATATTGTTATAACCGAGTCGAACATCGAGGGCAGTGAAGTATTTTGATCCTTTGAGTTTGTCTAGGATTGTTTGGATTGAGGAAATCGGGTAGGCGTTTTTAATAGTGTGTTTGTTGAGGTATTGATAATCTTGGCAAGGTCGAAGTCGTCCGTCTTTCTTTGATACAAAGAAAAATGGTGAAGCCATTTGAGATTTTGATTCTCGGATGTAACCTTTGCGTAGGTTTTCTTCTAGAAACTTATCTAGCTCCTTTTCTTCGGCTAGTGATAGCTTGTATGACCGGAAGGCTTTTGGTTCGAAGCCTGGTTTCATTTCAATCTTGTGATCCCACGGTCGTTGTGGTGGCATGCATTCGCTTTTCTTTTCATCGAAGAGATCGAGATAATCGTGGAATGAGGGTGGAACAATTTTCTTTGGGTCGGATTCTTTCTTCGTACCGTGTTCTTGAGCGAGGGTTTGTGAGGTTGAGGTTTTGGCATTGATTTCGAGAAAGTCTTCTTCGTTGAAATATAGTTCGTTCAAGTAGATTTCGTCGAGGTTGGCGGAATCGATAAGGGATGAAAGTTTTGCGTTACTGGTTATCTTTCTCCAGGATAATGATTGTCTTGCCCAATTAATGTCTGGGTTGCAATTGGTGAGCCAGGGTATTCCTAGGATAATTCGCGGTCGTCCTAGATTGGTGATTTTGAGATCGGTTTGAATTTTGCGTCCGTAGATGGTAAGTTCAATGGTGGAGTAGTGGGTGATGGTACCGTTTTTGTTTAGCGATCCATCGGCGTTCTTGACCGTCTGGGGTCGCGGTAGTAGCTTCTTCGTTAGTTTCCATTTGTCAACTAGGGTGATGTCAATGAAGTCTCCTCCTGCTCCAGAATTGATGAGAGCTAAATCTTCCACGGTTTCCTCAGGTGTGTGCACAGTGATAGGACAATATAAAGTGTTCGATTGGTGAGGGGATAGGAATAGTTCAGAAATAGGAATAGCGTCCTTGTTTCACTGAGAAAAAGAAGAGTGTCCTTGTTCGCTATTTAAAGAGTCTGTGTGTGCACCTGAGTCCTTGTTTGACAATCTAGACGTGGAGGCTAGTCGTCTGAGGCAAAATCCTGAATTTCTCTTGCAATCGGTTCGGTTCGATTAGAGAATTTGGTGTATACTTCAGCTACTTCTTCGTCGGTTGGTAGATTTTCTATGATCTCTTGAATGCGTGTGAAGCTTCGTTGTCGTTGATTCTGTTGTTGTAGGTCGCGAGGTACTTTAGAGGGTACGGGTGGCTTATTGCAATTGTATGTCTTCGCTTGTTGAGGTCGAGGTAGGTTTGTGTAGCGAGGTTGTTTCTTGTTTGGACAGTTCTTGGCAAAGTGACTGGTTTGGTTGCATTCGAAGCATTTTCAAATCGATTTCTTCTGCTCTGTTGTGAGGATTTTGTCGAGTACTCTTGCAACTTCTTGTTGGACCAGTTCGTTGATAGCTTCTTCTTCATCCTCTTCCTGATCTTCAGGATCAGATTCTTGATGCCTTTCACTGATCGCGAGGTTGCTAATCTGCACTTTGAGCAGATCGATGTCCATAGCGTCTGGATTGCGATAGTTTGGTTTGGATTGCGACCGGTTCGAGTTGTAATTGTTCCATTTCGTTGGAACCATTCTATTGGAGTTTCTCTTGCCAAATCGGTTACGATAGTCATTCTCCATTCGGACAACTTCTGCTGCTCCTCTTGCAGAGTTAATCCATTCATCAATGGTTCCTCCGGGGCCTTTGGCAATGGTTTTGATTGCAATATCATAGTCAAGACCTTCTTTGAAGATTTCGATAAGTGTGTTGTGTCCTGTGACACCTGCGCGATGGGCCAGAGTTTTGAATTCTGATACGAATTGGTCGATAGATTTGCCATTCTGTTTGAGCTGTCGAAGGCGTCTGATGGCGTCCTGCATATAGTCGTAGGGTTGGAATGCTTGGTCAAGTTGTTGTAGAAAGTTTTCGGTGGTTCCGAGGTCAAGCGTTCCCTGGGTGTTATGGTTTCGTATATACTCGGTTCTCCACGGTTCAGCTGTTCCTCCCATATGATAGAGCATGAACAGGATTGCGTCGTGATTGGTGTTGAACTTGTCAGGGTGTGCAAGGATGTAAAGTCCACAATCCTCTTTCCATCGTTGGTAATTCTTTCGGTTTCCATCAAATTTCTCAGGTGGATCATATTTTGCACTGGAGTGCGTAGGCATTGGTGCTGGGTTGGCTGGCGGATTAGGAATTTGAGGCGGTGGTCCTCCTGGCGGTCCAGGTGGTGGATTTCCTCCGGGGTTTCCTGGATTTCCTCCTGGGTTTCCTCCTGGATTTCCTCCTGGGTTTGGAATAGATCCGGGATTTGGTATGGGGTAAGATCCTCCAAATATGTTGCTAGCAAGGGTTTGGATTGCTCCTGAAATGTATGGTGGTGGCGTGTTGGATGTGGTGACGTTTTGGACAGGTTGTGTGGTAGTGAAGGTGTTATGCTCGGACCTAGTCCAAAGCCGTGCCAGAAGATGGGCCGCTGAGAAGTCACCTCAGCAGTACTACCAGTTGATCCGTAGTCCCAGACTAGAGAACGAGGTAAGCGCCAAGTGGAGTCGAGCAAGACAAAGGTCTTCTCGATGTAACGACGGAGGGGTCGTCTCCTGAACTTGAGCGACGCGCAGAGCTTCCAGGCAGGTGTTATATGGTAAGTCTAGTCGTCACTGAAGACGACCGAGGGAACAGATTTGCAACGTCGAACGATATCGATGAGAACACGCTGGTTAACAACAATACTAAAGCTAAGGTACACAGTACTCTACGCTTCAGTATATGAGGCAGTATCAACGTTTGTCCAAACTAATCAATATACAAATACATGATAATTAGAGTCCGCACATCAAGATCCCATCCCCGACCCTTTCACCGAGGTGTCGCTATCTTTAGTGCATGCATAATAGGGAAACTCGGTCTTTAACCGATCAGACGAATATAGAGGGAGAGGCACAGCTCTTAGGAATGATGGTGATAAGAATAAACAGAAGAGAGAAGACTAGGGCAAGTCCAGGACGACGAAGAGAAGTGACATACTGTTACAGGATGAAGGAGACAATCGTAACAGAAGGTCGACATTGGGTTGTTGTTCCAGTCGAGGATTCCTTGTTGGAATGAGTATTGTAGTGGGCTTTCCTGTTGTTGTTGAGGATCTTCTTGTTGTTGTTGTTGTACGTCGTCTTCGTACTTGTACTCCTGTCCTTCTTGCTGGTTATTTGGTTCTTCTCCGTCTGATTCAAAGATGTAGCCTTGCTGAGTTCTTGGGTCAGCTGGTTCTTGTGGTTCTGCAGTCGTTGATAGCTGTCTTGAAATTGGAGAGCGATGTCTTGAGACGTGCTGAATTGGCGATGGGGATGCTGATCGTTGTCAATTGGATTGGCGGGTATCAAGAGTCGAGACTTCCTGTCTTCCTCCTCTTCTAGACATACACTGTTTTTAGGGTTTTCTGTGGAAGGGTTACTTCCGGGGTTTTGTTTGATGAGTTCTTGGTAGAGATTATCCCGAATCTGGGATGTGATACGGAGTGGTTTTGAGGTTGATGAAGAATCGGAGTCCGTCTCCCACTTGTCTGAAGTGGTCAGGTCTCCTGAGGAGTATGATGATGCTTTCACACTAGAAAGCATGTAAGTCGAATCTCGTCGTCTTGACAGATTGACTGGATGAGAGGAGATCCTTGGTACAGCGCGAAGCAATGAGAACCAAGGGGTTCCAGCGGCACAGCGCGAAGCAATGAGAACTGCTGGGATTCAAAGGGCACAGCGCGAAGCAGTGAGAACCCAATGAAGAGAGTCGGGGAGAGGGTTTCGACGTGGAATCGGCACACAAAGGAATTCGAATCTTGTTGTTAGGATTTTGCCAGAGCTCTTGTCCAGCAGTGCACGTTAATCCCGTACTGGATGTTACAAGGCTAGCTAGATCTCCCAACGGATCCAACGCTTCTGGTCTTTCTTGTAAGACCTTACTGTGGTCGGATAAGACAGTAGATGAGAGACGGCAAGAGCGACAAGTCTTCCTGACTTGAAGTCACAGCCGAGACGTTGTCAAGTACCTTAGACAATGTCGAGAGATGAAGGGAGAACACCTGGTGGTTCTTGCCTGGTTAGGGCTCGAAGAACTCAACACTAGGAGCAAGAAGAGAACGCTGTCTAGTAGCAACAACGCTAAGATTCGAATTGGAATCTACCTACTTACAAGCTTGCTATTTATCGTGTATTGTACAAGCTGTAGAAGTGGTGGAAGTTCGTCAAAAGGGGAGAGGGAAGCGGAAGTCCGTATCTAAACATAGGATAGGGAATAGCGGAAGTCCGTAACTAAACATAGTACGATAGAAGAAGAATGGAAAGAAAGGGAAAGCGGGAGTCCGTGCTCCAAAGAGTCCAAGGTCTCTAAATTTAATTGTTCTCCTATACCGGGGTTATTCGTCCGTTCATTCCAAGTTAAGCTCTTCTTCTTCGTGAAGCTCCCAGTCTTCCCATTGTGCGTCGACTACCATCATGTCTGTGAGGACGTCGAAAGAATCAAAAATAATGTTCATAACATTGTTCGTCCGTTTACTCCAAGTTAAGTTCTTCTTCGTCGTGAAACTCCCAGTCTTTCCATTGTGCGTCGACTACCATCATGTCTGTGAGGATGTCGAAGGAATCAAAAATAATATTCATAACACATATGGTTACCCAGGTATACCTGGGTGGCCGACTCACAGTTTAGCCACCTGGGCTATCACAAGGGACCTGGGTCCGTGGTAATAGCCGTGACCTGGCCAACCTGACGAGAAGCGGCTAGTGGGTCTTGCACAACATATTCAGTCCTTGATTGACAGTTGATCAATTGTTTGATCAGCCTTTTGAGGACAAAGTAGGGTTTTATGGGACAAGCAGATGGACAGGGCACCACAACAATACAACCAACGGCCGGAGAGAGGGATTATCCCTGGCATGCATTAATTGCGCCCAAGTTCTCTGCAAATAATTAATGTTGTATGGTTGATGGCCCTTGTCAGATTACGGCCTCTATCAGTGATCGAGGCAATTAACATGTTCGCATGCACACATTCACTAGTCAATTAAACATACCAATTGAAGGATCCATTAAAAAAACATCAACAACTGTCACCGCACACCATTCAAACAGCAAACTAGATATCCCCTGAAGACACAATGAAAGCACGTTCTTCAAAAAATTACTGCTAGTCATAATCCCAAAATACCAGGCACCCCTCTTGACAAGTAACAAGGGCGAGCCACCACAATCTACATTCGGATGCAATCCAGATCCAGAGAAGTTACATAGGAATAACGCCGGCAGAATAATATAAAACCAGCAGGAGGCCAGCGCAAACCAACAGAATCCAATCACCAATAACTCTACAAAGCCCTCTCTCCAACAATGCGTCTCTCTCCCGTCCTCACTCTTGCTCTCCCCGCTGTTGCCATCGCATCTGCCATCCCTCAAGCCCGTGATGGCGGTGGAAACTGCAACACAGGCAGCCAACTCTGCTGCAACAGTGCTCAGTCGGTACGCAAGCCGATCATGCCACCAGCCTGTTCAATAGCTGATAATACAATCTAGGCTTCTGACCCGGTCACTTCTCTCCTCACGGGGCTCCTGGGTATCAGCCTCGGATCCATCACGGGTCTCATTGGCTGTGAGTTCCTCACCACATCTGACTACCAACGATACAAACTCACATTCTTTTGAATAGTGAACTGTAGCCCTCTCAATGTTATCGGCATTGGAGGAAATTCTTGGTAAATATTGATAGTTAATATACTCGAGTCGTTTATTGATGGTGAATTCAGCACTGCGCAGCCCGTCTGCTGCAGCAACAACAACTTTGTAAGTTATCCACCCGTGACCAAGTGGAGAGAAGAGCTAACTGTTTTGTAGAGCGGTCTCGTTGCTTTGGGCTGTAACCCCATCAATATCAATTTGTAGATGGAATCGACAATGTATTTTGAAATGACTATGCACCTGTATATGGCTAACCATGAATAAATGGCCCGAGTAATCGTACATCGCCCACACCATTTGGGATAGGGAAATTTCTTAGAAGGCAAACAAAATGTGACGAGGTTGCTTGCCAAGGTAACTACACCAGTTTCGTGCTGACCCCCCCCC